>LKNJ01004632.1:0-30003 GCA_002120245.1 Maccullochella peelii | reverse complement strand
TGTTTGTCATGCATTTCTTTATTCCAACACCACACATTTTGTTTTATCTCCCCCCAAAAAATACAAGTATTTTAAACTAATCATGATTAATCACAGCCTATTATTGTGATTAACTCGATTAAATTTTTTTATTATTTGACACCACTAATTTAAAGATATGTTTGTGTATGAAAACTGCACTATAGGCACTGCTGCTGAAATATGACAGTGAAAAGAGCTAAATATTTGAATTTAAAAATGTAATGAGTCGATGCTGAAGAACCATCTACCATCAACACTCATTTGTACAAAAAATTTAAAAACTCTTAAAAACTTGAATTTGAGTATCATATATTCTGTGTCTGCTTGTTCCAATACGTGTAAGTTATATGATAATTAGTGAACATAAAAAAATATGGTGACAACACCGTGTTTTTTATGGGTGCATCATTCCACCAAATCAAAATATTCTACATGTCTCGTGTATTGTTTTTTATTCTCCCCCAAATTCAGCCGGAGATATTTGTTATGTGTAGAAACTTTGCTCTCGCCACTGAATTAAATCTGCATATCTATCATATATCTGCCTGTCTGCATATTGTATAAAGATTTTCAATTTAAATCTTTATTTCTTAAAAGAAAGAAGTTTAAAATACACCCTCTATGTCCTCCCTCTCTCCAGGTGAGTGTGGTGGTGTCTCTCATCACCATGATCGCTCCGTCTGCCTTTGAGCTGGTGGCTCAGCTCGAGATGTACCACCCAAGAACCTCGCTGCGATTCCAGCTGGCCAGGTACTCCACCAACTGCTGCCTAATGCAGCACTAACTGCACAAAATATAATACATCACAGGTCTTACTGCCCACTGACATTGGTCATATGTTTGTGTTTACAGAGTGCTTGTTTTATACCTGGGGAATCTCTACAGCCTCATTATTGCCCTCCTTGATAAGGTCAACAGTATGAGCTCTGCGGTGAGTACAGAAACTGTAGAAAAATAGAAGCGTCTGTTTTTTGTTAAGTCTTATTTTCATAGTTCTGGCCATCATTCCTTTTAAGTTATGATCAAATCAGCTTCGTTCCGGAGACGTGGCTGCATCAGGTAGGGCAGCAACATGAGTGATCACAGGTTGGAAGAATCTCCAAATTAGTTCATAATTGAATGCAGATTTTTTTTAAAAGCTAATTTCTAGGGTTCATTGATAAAAAGCTAAATCGTCGATAGCCTCTTTAGCGCTCCACACGGACTGTTTATCTGCATGCAACCAAAGCCCGCTCAAATGTGATTGGTCAATACTACTCGGACTACAAACAGACAACAAACAGAAACCAGTACGCTTCCAGTACCAAAATCTTGTCCCTTGCCTACAGATTCTGCATTCATATGCAGATTATGCATAATGTACATAATTTTCTTCTAACTACAAAATGTTATAATCCCGGTTACAATCTAATCGATGATAGTTATAACAATCTTTATTGGAGGAGGGTGGGGGGGACAGTCGGTACTGATGGTAGCAGAACCCTCTGAGAGTATCCGTGTGTCTGTGCCCGGCTGTTGTTCACCAAGAAATAATCCCACTGGTTAAATGAGATTGGAGTGAGCCAGGTTAGCCGTTTCCCCTCTTTATGCTAAGCTACGCTAACCATGTCCTGACTCGAGCTCTGCACTTAACACACAGACATGAGATTGATATGTGTGTCTTTTCATCTCATTCTTCAAAATGAATGAATACATAATACAGTACATTGTTAGTTGCCCATATAAGAGTAGCACAGCGTGTAGCTGGCTACTACATTTGTCTTCCAGGTCCCAGTGAATCCAGGTAACTGGTCTGACTCCAGCTCCTTCCTGGCCACCATCTCTCAGCCTGAGGTAGACAGCCTCTCCACCCTGGTTTCTGAGATCTCTGAGCATCGCAACAGCACCATAGCGACCATCGCCATGGTGCTGGACACTACTAACAGTGGCAGGAGCGGCGCAGAAACTGTCTCCAACCAGACAGTTGTGTTTGAGAAGAACACTCGCTCTCAGCAGGACCAGTGCTGGGAGACCTACGTTGGACAGGTTCTCTCTTCTGATTGCTATACACTTGGCATATGTCTTGTCTTCAATAAAAACTAGGTCCAGTGAAAAATGTTGAAAAACTGAATCAGTTTAAGGACCATATCTGAACGTGGCTCAATTTAGAAATTAAAAATGTCAGATTCACTGCGTTTCTGAGAGTCGTATACAGTATGGGGGGGAAAATGCTGTTTCAGTGGCTTTGAAACAATGAATATAAAACAGTTAAGGGCCATAAATTGGTCAGAATTAGATATATTGAATAATAGCACAAACTATAGATGTTATTAATCAGAAAACATTTGCTAATTAGCGGTAAACACAAAGTACAGCTGAGGCTGACGTCATTAGCTTAGCAGATATTAGGTCATAAACCAAAGTATTGGACAAACTGAAGTTTTGTCAGGGGAATCACCAAAGTTATTATACACTTATTCTGAGGAGGACATTACTGTCTTTATAAAATGGGATGGCAGTCCATACAATACTTGACTGACAAGAACCATCATAATGTCATAAAGTCCCTGATGCTGAAACACACAGCTAGAGACATTCCTGATGTACTGAGCAGGTTTCAGCCTGGTTTGAGTGGTGAATAATTAAATTAACTGTATATGTTTGTATATTTACGTGATGTACGCACGGACATGTGTATGGTGTGTCTCCAGGAGATGCTGAAGCTGTCCATCATTGACATGATCTTCACAGTGGCCAGCATCCTGCTCATTGACTTCATCAGAGGTTTGGTGGTTCGCTACCTGAGTGACTGCTGCTGCTGGGATTTAGAGAGCAAGTTTGTGAGTCATACACAAGTTCAGTTTCTGCGTTTTTAAACTGTAAAAGCAGTAATAATTGTCATTTTTACACTTTTGTTTTTACGAGACATAATGTGTTAATTAGCCTCAGAGGTGCTGGTTGGCAAATTGAAACCTTTTTAAAGGAAATTCAAACATTAAGAACAGAGTCATAGATACAGGATAGGAGGGCAAGATGGTTTATGATTATGAGTATTTAAGGTTCAGTCAAAGGCAGTGCAGAACGTAAGTTTTCAATCTGGATTTAAAGGTGGTCAAAGTTGGTGCAAGTCTAAGGCCTCGTTCAGACTGCCTGCCCAAATCAGTTTTTTGCAAATTGGATCCAAGCCACATTTGGGGGTGGTTTAAAATGCGATTCCAATCGGATTTCTACAGATGCGTCTCAGTCCGGACGCTCTGGCTGCTCAAATCAGATTCCAAGTCTTTTTTGTGACAACGTCAAATCCACAGTGACGAAAGTGCATCAGAACAGCTGTAGACCAGCCTCCTCCTCCGTCACTGAGGACTTGACAGCACGATTGTTTGGAGGGCGAGACGATGGATCTCCAGCTTCATGCTTCCACGTTGGAAAGCAGCGTCACCAGCGTGCGTAGTTACTGACGCCTACATCGTTACCACAGCAACCCATGCAGATAGGTTGGTGATGTCTGGACACACAAATTAAATTTTATTTATTTATACAGCGCCAAATAATAACAGAAGTTATCTCAGGGCACTTTTCATACAGAGCAGGTCGAGACCGTACTCTTTATTATATCTGATCACTTGCAAATAACAGTGCAGACAGTCGGTCTTAAAGATCTGATTTGAGAAACAAATTTGATTTGCCTGCAGTCTGAACAGAGCCTAATATCCTGTACTGTAACTAAATGCTGCTTGTCCATGTATAGTTTGCACTCGTAAGCCAATGAGAGATTTACAGACAAGCAGCAGTACTTTAAACTTTATTCTCTGACACACTGGAAGCCAGTGCAGAGACCTGGTGTTCAATGTCTTGGTCTTTGGTGTTAAAACTCTATAGCAGCAGCAGCATTCTGAATGAGCTTAAGTTTTTTGTGGGAGAAGAAGGATTGCCTCGTCCTTCTCAGTTCTAAATTGTAAATGTCGAGTTTCTTTTTATATGTGAAAGGTGAATTTGTATTTCACCACCTGCGCTCAGCCTTTCGGCATTACCTTTTCTGGATCATTACGGATTCTGTCTTTTTCCATGGGTGCTGTTTGTTTACCAGAGGATGATTTAACCCTCTGGTGCAATGACATCAATGACATTCTCAATTTTGTAATTGAAATCGTCTAGAAGATCATTCACAGGAGGTAAAGCAGAGACATATTCTGAAGGGGTGCTGAGGGGGGAAAAAAATTGGGCGGGAGGGCGACTTAACTGGCAATAATGATGTTATGAGTGTGCTTATAGACACTTATATAACAACATTGATAAAATATACCGACGCTGCACTATGCAGAGTGCTTGAACACTAAACCTTTTGGATATTCGTTTTTCCTTTCTAGGAAATAAAACTCAACCCAAATTTGTTTTTGTCTTTGTATAAACTGGAAGATGTGCATTTAATCTTTTCGGGCCCTCGCTGTGAAGACTTTTTCATAAAATATGTATAAACGAAGACGCACTTTCCCAGGCACAGTGCTTTACAGAGAGGGACGGAAAAGATTAAACATGGAACTTTATAGGTTTGCAACTTGCTCATTGCAAAACTAAATGAATATCCAAAAGGTATATGGACCAGACTCAAAAAACAAGAACAAGAACATAACACATATAGCCAAAGCCTGATCTCCAAAGCCAAATGCATGCTGCGTAAAAAACCCCAAAACATTGTCTTACCGCCTGCATCACAGAACTCCAAATGTAGTCTTTCTCTCCGGGTTGGCGCCAGTGAATGTCCTCATTAGGGCATCGATGTCCAGACTGTCCAAAATATTGCCATGAACATTGATGTACCGCTTTATAACTGTTGCTGACCTTGTGTGGACTTGAGGGGTAATAGACAAATCAAATAAAACAGTTTGATCAAGTGATCTGATACAGCAAGGTCAGTTACAACAGCATTTGAAATATGAACACCCTTAGTAACGATCAGACAAAGTGTACGTGCTTGATTGTGGCCGATCTACATGCTGAGTCAATCCAAAATAGTAAAACGTTATTTTGCTCTGTTGTCATTGGCATTGTCAATATGTATGTTAAAGTCACCGGTTATAACTAGATGGTCATATTCAGACAATAAAACACGAGAGGAACACCTCACCGAGGGAGGGAGTTGCACTGTCTAACCAGGTCTCAGTTTAAAAGTAGTGATAAGATGTTTAATTAAAAATGATTTGTTTGTTAGAGACCTAACATTAAGCAGAGCCAGTTTCATGTTATTCCTGACCGGGCTGAGGACAGAATGTGGCTGACGAGGAATGGATATCAAATTTCATACATTTGCAGTGTGAGTTGGGTGCATCTTGTTCACTCTACTACTACTACTACTACTACTACTACTACTACTACTACTACTACTACTACTCAAAAGAGGGACAGGGATCAGGCGTGCAGTTGTTGACCCTGCTCCTCCTTGGTGGTGATGGGGGATACCATAGGATGCAGTAGGTTCATGCACAAAAGAGGAAATATGAGGGATATTGGGGGGAGTAGAGTTGATTAGACTGGTGGTGTTTAGAGACGTGATACTGCAACTTAGTGGCATCCAGTAACATCACATCCAGTTCCTTTATCTGTGATCTCAGCTTGTTAGAGAGGTCCCCAAGAGTGGAGGTGGGGGGGATACTGATGAGGCAAACTTGTGGTGACCTTGCTGGTCTTATCAGTCTCACCAGCGCGGGCTGGAGAGAGCTGGTTTCTCTTTCTGTCGTCTTCATTATGAGCAAGGTCGGTGTCACAGAATGTGCTTTGTTTGGGGTGGAGGCAGATGGCATGGCGGAGATGCTCGGGGATGAATTTAATGCCAGCATTAACCAGCGCTTCCATTTTGTCAGTGAATCCCAAAAGGGTGAGGCACTAGAGAGTGAAGGGAGGAGGACCGATCCACGAGCTGGTTGTCGATACGCTGACATTGAGGCTGGTGTGGCGGTGCAGCAGAGGACGCTTCTGGACAGCAGCCTGGATAAAGAACAATAAACATAATCAAATTTAAAGAAAACTCTCAGTAGATTATGATATGGTATACAGAGTATACATTTTGCATTAAGTTTGTCTATTTTATTTTAATTAAATCGAATTATAAATTCATTCAGATTAAGGCATTATGACTTTAGGTCAAATTTGTGTTTTTCTGTACATGACTCGTACGACAGGTCTGGACCGCTCCTGACTTTTGTTTGTACCTAATAGAAAATTCTTAAAAACATCTTTGGTTAATGGCACAAATTCTCTTAAATCACTCATATGTGGCACTTAAGAAAGAACCTGTTTTAATGGTTCTTGCATGAGGCCCAGTGGGTTTTTTGGCTGCACAGTTCCATCAAATGGAAATATTCTAGATGTCCTGTGCATCGTTTTAGATTCATTTCAGCCTGACATATTTGGCATCTGGGGAAATGTTGGGATCGCCACAAGAATTTCAAGTAAGGCTACAAAGCATGTGCTTGCTTGGGTTAGTGTAAAAGGTTAAGGAACTAGTTTCCATACTAGAATTGCATTAGTTCAGGTATCAGTCTAGAGTTGCAGTGTCCTATCATGGTCTTTTTCTAAGGGTTTTCCATCCTTATCAAAATATTTGGCATAAGTGTAGTGTATCTGTCTTAAGATCTTCTCCAGACAGGTTTTAAGACCAAGACATAGCTGAATTAACTCGTTAGAAATTCTTAACCTATAAAGAATCTATAAATATGCAAAGATTATTCATTTTAAAAGTTTAACTGCAGAACAAGAACAAGACGCTTACCTCTTCATTGAAAAGTCCATTCTCAAAAAAGAACAAACAGCCCGTTGAACCTTCATTTAACATCCAATGCATATTTAAAAAACCCTCTGGTTGAAAAACTAAAAGAGGAAAACAAACACGACATCAACAATACCACACTAATGCTTTTTCTGTCTTTTTGCAGCCTGAATATGGAGAATTCAAAATAGCAGAGAATGTTCTGCATCTGATTTATAACCAAGGGATGATCTGGTAAGTCTGAAGATTTGTCTGAAATAACTGACAGATTAATGAAACATTGAGGATATCTTTCTAATTCCACTGTATCACCTTGGCCGTGCCGCTGCGTGTGTAATAGAGGATCTAATTTAGAGTTAATAGTGCTGACCAGTCTCCATGACCCTGTTTAAAGGACTGTGGCCCTCGATAATCTCTCCATTACACCTCTGTGGCTGGCTCGACTGTATTTCCTCAACTCATTTCAGAAATGTCGCCTTGCAGCAATGAACATAATGAAGTGAGACCGCGAGCCACTGGATGTAATGTCTTTTATATGGGGTGTGACTCTCGTGGCTGTGTGTGTGTGTTACTGAGTTTTCTTTCTCTCCTCCAGGATGGGAGCATTTTTCTCTCCCTGTCTTCCCGCCTTTAACGTGTTGAAGCTGATTGGTCTGATGTATCTGAGGAGCTGGGCCGTCCTCACCTGTAATGTTCCCCATCAGCAGGTGTTCCGAGCTTCCAGGTGTGACCACACACACACACGCTTTTGTGGTAGTATGAGTGTTTTGTTAAAGGTACTATATGTAGCAATTTACTTGTATTAATTACCTATCTGTGAACGGATTGTAACTTAAAATATGAGTCCTTCTCTAACTTTCTCGGTTGCCTATAACAGCCTGTGGACTGATTTCTATGTAAAGGACTCGGGACGTTTTTTCTGGGAAAATCCAAAGGATGTGACGTTTATGTGCACTCCGAGCGCCTTGCCTCTCTTCAGCTCCCGTACAGCGCTAACAGTGTGCAACGCTAGCAAATGTTAGCTTAGAAATGGAGTGCGCAAACGTCAACAGACGACCAACCGCAGCACAAAGTCCACGTAGCTTGCTTGCTAACGCGGATGAATTGCTAGCTAGCTAGCGTAGCAAAATACCGTCTTGAGTGGATAACGTCAGTTAATTCATCCAGACTCCCGGGGCTGATCTGGCTGGCAAATTGGCTAGCTTACCGTTTGCAAATGACTTTTATCAGCTAACGTTACGAAGCAACCAACGCCAGATCCATGCAGCGTAGCTAAGTTACAGCTTACGGAGCGCGAGCAACAGGAGACTGACTGCAGCTCTTATTACACATGATCAGCAATGCTTTTCTAGCTATTTTCTCCTCCCTTTTCATTTTCCAGCTCTGCCGTGATGGCGACACATCAGTGTGTAGTCCTACAGTACAGTGTCTGCACCTTCCTATACATACAAACATACTATACACGGGCCTAAGGCGCTCAGCCCACTCTGATTTATATAACAAAGCCATCATTGCCTCTTCCAATCCTTATCAGTCGCTCCCAGATGTGGTGGAACATCCAAGCAGCCACACACACACACACAGAGGCAGTCCACTATACAGCTGAGAGAAAATTTCATGTGAGCCATTAAATGCAGCTGTGCTGGAGGAGAGAGAGAGATTGATACCGACACATTGCTGATAGGAAAGAAGGCTTTTTACGCCCCTTACTCATAATTATGGAGTGCTGAGACACTTGAATGTGTCTAATACTGACAATATTTCTGTTGCTGATAATATGGATGTTGTTTTAGCATCATACATGAGACCGGCATCGCGTCATCAAGCGCCAAGGGGGGGAAAGAATTGCGCTTTCACATAATAACAAACAGGAAAAATGCAGAAAAGCTGCTACTTAAAACAACCGTATTAATAACCACTGAGGTGTGAGGCATATAAGATACATGAATATTTAAGCATGTCTGGCCGCTGTGTTGGGTCATTGATCCACTTGGAGGGGGGAAGGCTGAAGGGGCACGACGGCTGACCGATCAATCTTAATTTATTAAGGTATCGCAAACGCTCAGGTTCAGGCAAGGTAGTAAAATAAGTATTTGACATGTCTATAAAACAGGAAATTAATACATATAAACTTGTCAAAAATTGTCATCCAAACACACGTCATATTGCATTGACTTCTATAGAATCTTCGGTTTTCTATCCCTCAAAACGCGGCCATGACGTTTTATGACGCACCCGTATGTGCCGGTCGGGTGTATTGAAGCAGTCTAGTGTCACATGACCAATGGAGCGTAACTTGATTGGCTGGATGTTGGTTCGATCTGAGACAGAATTGATTGCTTATCCTTGGTATGCCTGATGTTTAATCAGAGTTTTGGGATCTGAATTTGGCCTATTGAATTTGAGCAACTTGAATATATTTTATTTGACTTTCTTCAAACTTGAATTTTTGATTCTGAATTTGTGAACATTGAAAAACAAAAGTGAAAATTAGTTATTAGTTATGTTAGTTATGTAGTCCATGACATTGAATTCAGAGGCAAAAAATTCAGATACATAATTTCAATGCAAAAGAAAAAATCAGTGCTAAAGAAATTCAGTGGCTTTAAAATTTCAAAATCTGGTGAAATCCCCTGACCTCAAGCAAGAAAATGCAGCAACTAAAGTGTGCTCTCACAGGTGGTAATGTATGGCGTGGAAAAGATGGAAATATAATTCAGACATGCATAGAGAAAACATGTTAAACATGTGTGTGTTAAGCACGGAGTCACGGCGTGTTTAACGTGAAGACTGGAGGCAGGGGATCATTCTGTGCGGGTTCAGCACGTCCAGTGACCCCTTCCACATTACATGTGGTCATTTGATCCATATTAATCAGTGCAATTTTGTGTTCTATCCATGAGACTTTGACCATGCACCATGCACTGTTGTTGAAATGTTATGCCATGACATAAAATCTTTATATTATCAAAAGAAAATATAAAAGTTGTGGAAGCCTAGTTGAGTGCTAAAATGCCAGTTCACTGTGGAGCCCCCTTCCTTGCTTCAGCTGCTGTACTCATGGCAGTGCTGTCAGTGGATGTTGGCTGTTAAAGGAAACACTAGTGGAGTAATTTCTGTTGTCTGTTGTATGTCGGCCAAAGCATTCTGTACCAGAGCTGAGAGCCGCACAGTTCTAGTGAGCACAGCTGTTTTGGGTTTAAAAATGGTTGATTTGTGCCTGTCTTAGAGGCATTAGACCCTTTTCACAGCAGACATTTGGACTTGTCAAAGCAGGAAAAGCACAGGTGGAATTAATAACATTAATGTTGGCTGCATCCCATTTAGGAGAACCAGTTCCAGGGCTCTGGTACACATTGTATGCTCACTTAATGGAATGGAGCCATCGTTAATGTTATTACCTCCACCTGTGCTTTTCCTGCTTTGACAAGTCCAAATGTCTGCTGTGAAAAGGTTCTATTGACAGCTGCACCTGACCTTACAAACAGATTAGATTTTTTAAAAACTACATTTGAATTTCACAATTCAATGCTAGTTAATTCATTATGTTGTGCTCATGCAGGTCCGACCTTTTTTTTTTAAAGAACACAAGTCCATGGCATTTTATTTGTAGTGGATGTAAAAGTCACGTAAAGCTGAGGTTAGGGACATGTTTTCAGCCCTGCTCAGTAAAACTGTCCCAACTGTCTTTCAACAGGATGTTAATTAAGAAAAATAGTGGCCCTATTGGGTGTCCACCTGATGAACAGAATGCTGGCCTTTGAGGAACAGTGTCTATAAAAAGCTATTCACAATGGTTGTTTTGTTCTTTTCAAACTTGCTCCTATTCACCCTTTTCTTGTTAATAATTAAACCTATTTCACTGGGACGCTTCAGTAGCTCTGAATGGGACTACAGCAGTGTGAATACCTGTGCAACGTATGTCCTTATGCATCCTGGATTGCAGGTTCTCATGAAGAATTTTCAGACTTTAGATAGAAAAGAAAAAGCTAGTGAAAAGACAATTGCTTCATGAATGGGGCAAAAATGTTTACAGTAATCACATTGTTCAACATGGGTTTGAATTTCTGCTGTATTTTACATGGAAAAAAAACCCCATGATGAGCAGAAAAAAATGTGAAAAAAAATTCCTTTGCCTTATTTATTTTTATTTTTTTTTAGATCAAACAATTTCTACCTGGCTATGCTGCTTTTCATGCTGTTCCTGTGTATGCTGCCCACCATCTTTTCCATAGCGAGATACAGACCATCACAGCACTGCGGACCATTCAGGTATCAATAGTATCAAAAGATGTTTGTTGTTTAAAGGAACCCTTCGGCCAGAATAATATCAATTCCAACTGCTTTTGTCCAATACACATTTATTTACTATGACGACAGTGGAAGATAGGTGAGATTGTTTCAGAAATACGCACTCATTTCATAACTTGTCTTTATTACAAATCACTCATGGAATTGCAGAACAAGATATAAAATAGAGAGCTGCAGGAGTGAGTCCTAAAACCAGGAAATGAGTTAGCATGTTAGCTCTTCCTGTTCCCTCGTCTCAAAGTCAGTTTCTTGAACGGGTTTTTGGTTCTATGCCTGAAGTAAGGTCTGTGGTTAACACACAAGCTTCAGAGATTTTCATGTTTTGTTCTGCGACATTACGTAATCCATCATTTAAAAGGGCGTCACTTTGTGTTGAAAAGTGCTGTGGCTATAAGGGCTCAGACGAAAAAACATTTTTTAAACAGTCTTAAACGTGCAATTTTAGGTCGATGTAATGGGGGGGTCGGTTTGAGGTCAGAGTAGATCATTACGGCGGGTCGGGAAAAAACTGCATAACTGCACATCAAAAGAGCCTAGGCTACTACAGAGTCGACAATATGAAATTATACAGCATAAAACGCACAACATCACTGGACAATGCACATCTGTTTCTTCTATATTTACATTGCATTGTATCTTTTCTTATTGTGCAAAAAAACCTTTCTCAAAGCGTTCTCATTTGTTAGTTAACATTACTTGGTGCAAACTACTTTTCAGAATGATTTTAACAAATTATGCTAAATGTTAAAAAGTGACGGGGAGAAAATCGGCCATTTCAAAAAGTGGTGGGGACATGTGCTGTTTACACGACCCGGAATATTGTCATATTTGGAATAATAGTGGAAAATTACTTTGCATGTTAACATAGTCATTGTCACCTCTTATCCTCGTTCTGGTTAATGTATCCCAACAGAATGTGAACCTTTTACAGCTAAACCGATATGAAAGGTCCCTGTGACTACAGTAAACCTTTGTGTTTGCTCATTGCTTGCATCACCAACATGAATCCGTGACTGAATCTCTGGAACATTTTCTGAATAGTTGCTACATGTACAAACCAATGTACTGTATATATTGCAGCTACCTGCACCCTTATGGTCGTTACACACCGGGAGCGTGACGAATAAACAACACGAAAATGCAAAATACTCGCATGTGAATATTTTGCATCAAAACTATTCATACCGGCAGCGATGCGAATTTGCGATGGATGGATGGATGGATGGATGGATAGATAGATACTGTTGCCTTGCTACCAACTCTACTACATCCAAAAGTAAACTACATCAGCTCCTCACTATCCGGCTGTGCTGCTCCACACGACGTCCGTGAGTTCATTGTCTTTATAATGTTTGTGTCCTTTGTCATATAATACAGGGTGATGAGAAACACAAACAATCAACAGGTCCACCAATGTCATTAGGAGTTACGACCTCAACCCTCAAAAAAAAGTTGAGCTACTTTTTTTGCGGCATAATATTTGTGTTCTATGTGAAAGTACTTACGACAAAAACAACAGTTGCAAACAATATATTGACGTGTGAATTAATTGCACGAAAAAAAACGCCTCTGGTGTGTGAAGGCCTTAAGGTGTGGCTGTGTTTATATAATTTTTAAATGTTAACACAAATAAAAGTACTTAAATGTGTGTCTCAGTGGCCAGGAGAAGATTTATGACATCATCTCTGAGACAGTAGCCAGTGACTTCCCCCTGTGGTTCAGTAAAGTGATGAGCTACATCACCAGCCCTGTCGTGGTGCTGCCAGCGCTGCTGCTGCTATTGTAAGACTGCACACACACACACATGCATGCACACGCATACATATCAACACGCCATCTTGACTTTTGTCCCTGTGTGTTTCAGCATGCTGATATACTATCTCCAGGCCATTGCCAGATCCCTCAAATTCACCAACAACCAGCTGAGGATGCAGCTCCAGACTGTGGGTTTCTGATGAATCTTTCTCGGAGGGGATCAAACTATATTTATTTTCACTGTATATAGTTTGTAGGACTGAATCAAAATATGTTGACATGCTTCTCAGTCATAGCACATTTGCATTTAGCAGCTTTAGTGGCCCTATATGACAGGAGGACTATGGTATGGAAGTAAGCAGGAATTAAGACCCATTAAAGGTTAATTGGAGTGGTCTTCGAGGCTGTGCGACTGACCAGGCTTCAGCATTTAGAGATCTTTGTGGGTACAAAACACTGGAGGCAGAAAGATTTTAACTGCCGATACAGATATCAATATGTAATATCTTTTTATTACCTCCTTTTGTGTTTTTTTTATAACATGAGCACAAAATATGAACAAGGATCCCTTGAATTTGGTCATTAAAAAATGACGCCCAAGATTGGTACTGAGTGGACATTTTACAGATAAAAAATAAATCGGCGCTTTCTGATGGACAAACGAACTACAATCTAATGGCGACACTGTTTCAGAATGAGTTTGATCGACAGAACATTAATCGGCAACAATTTGATAACTGCATAACCATTTTATGTCATTTTTTTTAAGCGAAGATTTAGAAAATGATTATAGAAAATAATAGATGCAGTTCTAAACTGAACATTACGGACTATGACTTCTGATTGTCCATTTAATCTCTTTAGGAGCGGACTGAGGACAAGAAGAAAGTCTTCCAGATAGCTGCAGGTATCTCTGGTGTTTGTTCAGGTCTCCTGCGTGTGTGTTCCATTATTTCTTGTCGTGTTGTGACCCTTAACCTGTGACATTTAACCCAACCTTAGCGAGACTGCAGGCTCCAGAGGCTGCGGCGGACAAAAAGCCGGATCAGCAGGAGAGCGACGTCACGAGCCAGGAGGCCTCCATCCACACTCCGTCCCCCCGACGCAACGGCAGCATCACAAACTTCCAGTCTCCCGTTTACCGTGGAAACAGCATCCGCACCATCACCCAATCGGCGTCTCGGGCGGACCTGAACAGAGGGAGGATGGCTGGATCTGTGAGAAGTCCAACAGTGACCGTACTGCCCAAACACAGGCTGGAGCACATACCTAACAGGTCTCTAACACACACACACACACACACACACACACACAGAGAGAGAGAGAGAGAGATTGGTTTAGCCTATCAGGTTGGCTTTAGAATCAATAGTGAAGATATAATCTCTAATAATACATTTTGATCAAGTGTACATGTTGTTAGTATCAGTATTTGTGCTAGGGCTGAACGATGTGAGGCAACTGTAATTTTTCTGATCACTATTTTTTAAATAGTGATCATTTTCCATAAATAACTCCCGGCCAGTATTCATGGTCTGCACGTTGTTAAAGAAGATGCATTTGTACGTAATCACACAGACATATCTTGTTTCTACAGATAAAATAATGCAGTTGCTTGTTAAAATGGATGGAATGGAAAAGATTATAAGGCTTTATACATTTCCTTTAACATCAGTTGGTAGAAAAAGTGAACAACTTTTTTACTTTTACTCCTCTATCTTTTAACTATCTCATTGTACTTTTCAACTCCTCAGTTTCCTACTTTTGTGTCTTTATTTATCTATGGCATATTTCCCTGATTCTGATTGGAGGTTAAAGAAAAAGTATAAAGCTTTATATTTCTTTTTACACTCCATTTTAATTATTTATTGATGTTTCCAGCAATATTTCTGATTTGTTTTATAACCTTTTACTGCCTTTTGTCAGTTTCGGGGCTCCATATATTGTCCACTAATGGTAATAATAACTAACTGTTGTGAGTGAGGCCGACAGTGTCGGTAAATTAGTGATTTATTTACAGAAAGACCCGCCTCTCAGGTGGTCTGTTTGAACAGCTTGAAGACACAGTCTCTCTCCTTTCAAACAGCAAAATGTTTCTTAGTTGAGGAAACATGTTTGTCCAATACTCCAACAGCAACTCTGAATTGAATTAACACACTTGATTAATGTAAATGAACTTCAGTTATAACTATAGCCGCCTAAAGTTTAACTTTCACTCTCACAGCTTGTTCAGATTGTTAATAATGTTAATCCAAGTTATAATTCAAGTTGTGGCTCCTGTGATTTGAAAATTGCACTTTTGATACAAAAACGATGAATCGTTCAGCCCTAATTTGTGCTTACTTTAGCATTAACCTGGGTTTTCTAAATGCTGTCTCAGTTTCTTTTCCATTCTGACAAGAATAATATTCTTTGGGAAGCTTCTGAATACGTGTAAGTTATAGGAATGTTTTTTGGCATTAAAAGGGTCCAATTTAAACCTGCTGAATATTGGTTTTAAGGACCATACCAGTATTTTTGCATGTTTAAGACCATTTTTGTACAAGTCACATATACATTACATCACTGCTGAGCAATATACAGATCATACCAAAGTTTTAGTTTTTTTAAAGTGTTTTTTCAAGCTTTAATGCACCCATTGGTTTTCATTCATTTCACTACTTTTACAGTTTTGAAACCTGTTTAATTACCCATCACAGTGCACATCATGTCTCCTTTAATTTTGTCAGAATTATGAGATTGTTATGTGGTAATGCAGCGCAGACATTTCAAATCAGCCCATGCTTTATAACAGCATTATGCAATGATACCATACCAACAGCAATATTACATAATTATAATCGCATAAGCTGATTCTGATGTGTTGTCCTTTCTCATAACAGGCCCCCACCATTTCTTGGTGGCCCTAGTGGTACCTGCAGGTCCAAGTCCTACCACCACATGGCGTACAATCCCCCAGCTCGCTATTCTGACAACATCCACTCTGACCCCCTGTACAGGAAGACCATACGGCCCATACATCCTGTCGAGGCTGCCGGGATCATCACTGCACAGAGTTATGGAGGACGGCGTGGTCACACCACCCGCTATGTGATTGTCAATGAGCACGAGCCGAGGAAGAAGCTGCTGCGCTCGGCCACACGGATCCCACGCCATTACCTCATGGAGGAGCCTGCAGAGATCCTGGAGCTGTACCCACGCAACATCAAACGCTACACACCCCGCACCACCCACCACCAACCGCATCCTCAACGGTCCCATCCATCACAGCAGCATCTGAGTGAAGAGGAGGAGGAGGAGGAGGAAGAGGGAAAAGGCAGGAGACGGATGTCTTTGGGGAAAACTCATCGGCCCCGTTCCCTCTCTGACCTCCACCACATGGCACACTTCTACATCGGTGACCGTGTAGAGAGCCACGTGTCCAAGGCTAAAGACAGCCACGCTGCTCGAGGAAGATATGGAGTGCAAGAAGAGAATGAAGAGGAGGACGGTGAAGGAGAAATGGACTGGGGAGATTTAGAGTCACACTCCCGGTCCCCGGCCAATGTGAGAGGAGCAGACCCTCTTCTTGTGCGAACCAGGCGTCACATCCATTCCCCAGGAAGACACTGTCAGTCCTCGGCCCGGACCAGGCACATGGAGTCTTATGTGAAGCCCAAGACGAGACCAAAGCTGGAGACCCCCCTGACTGAGTCGGACTCGGCCTCTGTGGCCTCCAGTAGTGACCAGCAGAACAGCAGCACTGACCAGTACATTCAAGTCATCCACAACAAGGAGCGCTATCTCAAATCTGATGTCAGACCAGGAAAGCTGGCCAAAACGTCCAAAACCAGCTTTGATTTAAATGTCACTGAGTCAAATGACTTGGTCTGCTCCAATGTGTGACATCTTTGTGAAAATTATGTATTCTGTTCAAATGTTTCTCAAAATATCATTGATATATACGCTGCTAGTGGTTAACAAATTGCACTGAAAGCGAGTATATATATTATAAATGTGATTTCTTTCTCCTGTGCTTCTTGTATCATTCTGAAACAGCTGTGTCAGCTAATTAAATAGGTTAGTGTAGCAATGTGTATTGCAATTTAAAAACACTTTGATATTTGTGTAACACCAGCTATTAAAACATTTCCATGCAATTACAATAAAATAGTTAATTGTCTCACATTGATCCGAGCTGGACTGCGCACTGAATAAACAGCATTTCATCTGGAACGACGTGACCACTACAATTCCCAGCATGCTTTGCTGCAACAAGCGAGGACACGAGCCGCAGGTGCGTGAAGCCAACCAGATTACAAGAGCGAGTCGGGCACTTTTGCCTTCACAATAAAATACGTGGAACTGAATTAAACGTGTTGCTGTGAACAAATCAAAAGTACAATACTTGATTAAACCACTGAATGCTATTGAACATACAGTGAAAGTGTCATTATAGCACCTGGTACATTTTAATAAACGCTTACGTTTGTGAAGAGGGGTTTTCTTTTGAAACCTGTTAACCGGAAGTTAATTTCCTTCTGGATGATGTGACACCACCTGCCAGCGGTTCTCCTCGTATTTCGGGAAATTCATCAACTACTTTTGGATTTTAGCGTTTTAACCGAGACAGATGTGGCCTATCCCGCAAAAAAAAGGTTTTACAGTTAGAAGTAACTGACAGAGTTGTGGATGTTTTCTATTCGCATACCTCGTACCCGCGAGCTAGCTGCTTGGTAGTTAACGATGCGGGCTTTGTATAGCACGTTTCATTCATTTTGGCTAAAGCTAGCTTTGTAGCGGCGGTTCACGCTCACCTGAGCCAGGTTTGCTCTCCTTGCTAACGTGCTGCACAGCGTTACATAGTCCAGCTACAGTGTGACTTTGATTTTCGGTTGAATTGAGAGATAAAAGCCAAGCGTGTCAATCACTTAGCCGCTTTAACGCCAGCCAATCTGCAAAGGGAAGGTTAATTTCGTGCTTATTATTATGGATTATGAACATAAAGCGATGGCAGTGGCTGACTGCTTGCTGAGCTACAGGAGGGATGAGTCCGGGTGGAAAGTCTGCAAGAAATCGGTAAATGTGTGCTGTTTATTATTGTGTGATATATGAAATTGTACACAAACCACTTGCCCTAATTCATGGTGTCCTCTGATGTAACATTAGAGAACCACCGGGCAGCTTAATTCATAAATGTGTCACTTAATGAGGCCTTGCTCTCCGACACAGGTAGCTTACGAAACTTGAGGCTCAGCTCTTCAATTTAGCAAGCAGCACCCCATGCACCAAGAAGCAAGTGTAAAAAGTGAATGCAGTTTGTCATGATGTTTTTATCCAAACCACAGTATATAATGTAGACTTGATTAGGTCATTGGTATTAAGCGTTGTACAAGTATGTCATATCAAACTTTAATAGACATCAGATCTAATCCATCATCATTTTACATTGGAGAGCTACAGAACATAAATGTCTGCAGCCTAAATTTCATATGTATTTGACCCTTATTGTTCTTAAAGATTAATATAATTGTGGTTTTATTTATAGCTATTTAAAAAGGTTTAAATTAAGTACTGCTGACTGTTAATACCATCTTTGATCATATTCAGAATTCAGTATGTCCTGCCTTAGTACATATATTTGTCAGAAGTCCTTCAGCCACACATGGCGCCTAATCAACAGTATGACTGGATTAATTTGCTTAATTGGCTGAGAAGTTAGGGGCCAACTAGTGCCAACAATGCTGGACACATTGCAAAAGCTTCGGCCAACGGTGAACCACTGGTGCTCAGTGATGGCTGACTGTCAGCTTGGTGTATCAGCTGATAGTGACCTTAAGAATTCATAAGACATAATTTATGAATTCTTTTTTTGTTTTGAAATATGTAGATGGAACAGAATGTATTAGGGCCACGGTTCCCATCCTTTTTGGTCTAAGGTACCCCCACACCCCTGCCAACTGAACTCTTGTACCTCTTTATTGATTGCCATCCAGCATGTTCCCAATGTATAACACTTTCATAGAATTTGAAGTGTCAATATTTAGGTTGTTTTGCTCAGCAATCCTGCTACTAACTCTTAAGAATGAAGCTGAATGCTCCAACGTAATTATTTTAACTGTTTATCATTACCATTAGCTAACTATTGCAACTGTTAATCCATCACTTTTAGCTAACTATTTCAGCCGTTTATCTGTTACTTTTAGCTACCTGTTTAGACTTCTGTGCTTGCTTGCTAACCAGTTTTCACACACTCTTACATAATTGCAACAGTGTTCAGGTGTTGTATACAGCTGCCTTAATATGTGGATATAATCTTTTAATCAAATCAATGAATCTATTTTTTTTAATTAGTTGAGCTACTTTGCACTCTTTCCACGTAAACCCTGGCAATTGCAGAAGTACCCCCTGGGATACCAAGTACCTCTGGGCGGGAATCACTATACTAGGGCCATTTATGAATCCAAGGCAAATGTCGCTCACTGTAAATGTATTGTTTTCTTTGGCAGAACGACGTGGTTGTGTCTTGGCGTCCCTCGTCCGAGTTCCCTGGGAATGTGTGAGCAAGCTCAAGTTTTTTTTTTTCTTTCTCAGCAAGTTTTAATTCCATCAACACAGTGTTGAAATCTGTAACACTTACATGAATTTGGATTAGGCCACATCCATTAACATTTCAGTACACTGCAGTAGAATTTGACTTTTATTTTCTGCCTCATGATATTTTTTCAGAAATACATTTTGTATTATTATGTTTAAGGGAAGGTGTGGTCTAGAAATCTACCAATTTGTTTCAGTAATTAGCCATGTTTTAGTTTTTTTTTTCAAGGCTTGAAATATATGGTGTGCAGAGCAGAAGAAATGTGCCGTCTGTGCAGCACATTAAATCATTTGCCTGTCCAAGAATGTATGAATCTAATTTACAGCAGAGCCATGCCTGGATAATCTACTCTCGTGACTGTGTTCTGTCATCTGACTTCCTCCGCAGTTATAAGGGGGACGGGATTGTCAATGGCAGCCCGGAGAAAGTGTGGGAGTGTCTGAAACCAGAACCCAACGGGCTCCGAGTCAAGTGGGACAACAATGTCAAAAAGTTTGAGCTTTTGGAACAAATCACAGAGGTGTGTTACTAATTTCTCTCTACTGATCGGGGGATGTTTTGTCACAGTTTTCACTTCATACAGTTGTCAAATTTCTTTTGATTTCCATCAAAGATTGTCTGAATTATTTTTAAAGCTGCACTAGGTGTCTTAACATATTGGTGGCAAAAGAAAAATGGCCGCGAAACTGTAACTTTGAACTGCAATACCAGAAATCTAGTGAGGTCATGTCAATAAACTGCATACATGTCTCATGGTTTAATAACCCAACCTTTGTCGCCAGTTACCGTTCCCAACATACTACATTTGATCAATTAGGACAAATCCACATACAATTTAAAAAATAAAATAAAAATCTTGCCTGGTGCAGCTTTAAATGCATGCATGCGATTCCAGACGTGATGTCCACTGTTGCTTTTGCTTTGTTCGACTCAGCGTTTGAGTACATTCCCTTGTCTCCCACTCTTGTGCAGGACGTCTCTATCTGCCGAACAGTCACGCCCTCAGCAGCTATGGGTATCATAGCGCCACGAGACTTTGTAGATGTTATTTTAGTTAAGCAATACGAAGATGGCACCATTTCATCAAATGGTGCGTAATTACTCATTCTTGTCTCCTCTGCTTCCTGTACTTGTTTCTTTTGCACTTTCCGGGATTTGAACAGACTAAACAGATTGTTTGTCACACATTTCCAGATTTCCTTTTTTTCCTTAGAGTGGTTTATCACCAGCCAACTCAGTCATGAAAGAGACTTGAACCTGCATTTCCACTGCAGGATCCTAGTTCAAATTTTAGTTTCCCAAAAAATCCGGGCCCTAAGGTTGTACCTTTTCATGGGCCATGCTGTTTGCAGTACTAAAGGTCACAGACTTTAAACACAGCTAACGGCTGGNGGGGGAAGCAGTAGCTACTGCTGATCTGGGACATGATCCCTCACTGACTTCCCACCCACAAACATTGCAGTTGTGTTTGATGGAGGACCTTGCCAAGCAAGAAATAACATTGCCAGGGGTTGAATCTGGGTCTGATCATCTGTCCTGTACAACAGCTGCAAATTAGGGCTAACTTTAAAGTCCATGACAGAATGACAAAACGCATTATTTGGAAGAAAAGCAAAATGCAGCCTTACGACAATTCGTTTCTATTTGCGCATTGATGTCTTGCCCGAATGGCCAAAATGTCTCTGACTGGATTCAGTTAACATCCGGCAAAATACAGCAGTTGTGTTTGATCCACAGTGTTTTTAATATTGTTCAGAAATGTGTGTGCTTTTGCCTTTTCTTGTTTAAAAATACACCTTTCTCTCTCCTAAACAATCGAACTCGCTCTGTAACATATTTCATCTTAAATTTGACTCGCATCATTATCTGAACTATGTTTCATCTGAAAGCTTTTTTATTTGAATATCATATTTATAATATCCAATAAAATTCAGTTATTAAGAAATTGAATGGTGTAATAACATTTCATAATAATGAGTTGACTTTTAATAATTGAGTTTTAATTTATTTCACAAATTGTTGGTTCATTTGCACAATTTATTCATATGATTATTTATTTCATGATGTCTTTATTTATTAATATTAAACATTTTGGGGTTCCGTATTATAATGTTATCTGTACAAATATTATTGTGACTCAGCATAATGCTGAAATCATATTCTTGGCAGACATTTGGCATTTAAATCTTCCTCTCACCAGCAGGCACCAGTGCAGCCATTATGACATTCCAGAAATCTATGAGGTCACAATAGTTTTGAAAATTCATGGTTAAAAATGTGTGGGAACGCTGCTGGAAGTCTTGGGCTGATTACACACCAAGTCAGGCAGCCTAAACGCACTATCCGTGTTCAAATGAATGGGAGGACTGGCGTTTTCGCCGAACGCCTGATTTGGTGCGAAGTCAGCCGTAAGCAGGCCGAAGTAAAGATAAAGGAGACGGGACAATCTAGCAAACAGTCTGTCGATCTCAACATGTTGATCTCAGTTTTGGTTCGGTGATGCTAGTGCCACTAGTGCTCTGCTACAGTGTGAGTTAATATCGTGCTTCTCTGCAACTAGCAACCTCTGGTTTTATAACCAAACCTGTTCCTGTAGCTTAAAGGATCATTTCAGTTTATTACAACTTGATTCTTATTTTTGTAGGTTTGGCCGTCACTTCTATTGGTTATGATAACATCGTACTCACTTTATTTCGTTTTCTAAAACAATTTCAACAGAACAGGGTGAACATACAAATAATAATAAAGAAAATAAACCGGTAAATACATAAAAAAGGAAAAATGTTTCATAGTTCTTAGATATTTAAAAATTCTTAGCAATTAGCTGAAGGGAACGCCCGGTGAGGACCATTTGTGTTTACAAAGGAGGTAAACAGGAAGTAAATGCAGAATAATCGAATAACCAATATCACTGCTGATATTCCAGGGTCACATTAGCAATGCAATTAGCAGTGACCCAGCATTAAAACATTAACATGCATGAAATACATCTGAAGAAACATGTCTGCATATTGTACTTTAACACAACATGGCAACTTGATCAAGACACTAATATACAGTAACTGCCAATAAGATATCAACCCATATACTGCTTCCCATAAAGGTTTATAATTATTAACTACTGGATCACAGTTTATGATCTGAATCTCCAGTAACGCCCCTGATGAGTTGTTCAAACCATGCAGTCACAGCTGTGGCAGTACCTCATTTGGCTATGGAGCCAATCAGTTCATTGGGAATGCATGAGGTCAAATCATTTTCCACATGACCTCCCAATTTAAACAGCACGCTAGATTGTGTTGCCACTTTACAATAATTGGAAGCGCTGCTATCTTCAGACAGTTTGAGGAAAAACTTATTTTAACGAGAAAACAACAGTAAACTTGTCACCTAAATGTTTGTTGTAAACATCCATCACAGTTTCCAGACCCATTTCCTGGTCGGAAAGTGGTTTGGATAATCTGCATAAACTGTTGGCTTGTTTACAACCTGATTTATCGTCTGACTGCTCGTGTTTCTTGCTCCGCTGGCAGTGAACTGATAGAAGTGATCGCCAAAATGAAGTCCAGACCTGAGTACCAGATACATCTGAATTTACCTTAAATATCTGTCTGATCCCAGCCATGTGAGGCCCAAGAGTCTATTCACTTTCTTGCAGAAAGTTAGATGAGAAGATCGATACCATTTGCAGATCCATCCATTCAATGTGGAGCTACAGCCAGGAGACGGTTAGCTTGGTTTAGCTGTAGCTTTGATTTGAGAGCGACATCTTCTCCTCTAATTCTCAGCAACAAAGCGAATGTGTGTGTGTATTTCCCAAAAGGCGAGCTCTTTAATTGAAATGAAAACCTGCAGGCTCTCGGTTTAGTTTCTGAGCCCCCGCGGTTGAGAACCACAGTTGTACAGACAGAAAAACAGCCCCTCACAAGATCATTACAATGTAGACACATGTGCATGTGTGTTTTGTGTCCTGTCAAACAGCCACCAATGTGAGTCACCTGGGCTGTCCTCCCCAGTCTGGCTACGTGAGAGGATTCAACCATCCATGTGGTTGCATCTGTGTCCCCATCTCAGGGTGAGTACGCTAACACACCCTAAGCAAAGTACACTGTGTGTTTGTAGAGGATTTGCTGGTCCACCTTCGCCGTGCTACTTTTGCTTCTCTTTTTTGTATTACAGTTTCTTTTGTGTGTTTCTTCCACTCCATTTCCAGAGAGCCCAACAAAACCCAGGTGTTCAGTTTCTTCCAGACAGACCTGGGTGGCTTCCTCCCTCGCTCCGTGGTCGACTCGTTCTTCCCCTCCAGCATGGCTGAGTTCTACAGCAACCTGGCCAAGGCTGTCAAATCCCTCAAGGACCTTTGACACCAAGAGTGAAGAAATCTGCCTTCAAACCTGAGGTCTACTGACTGGTCAGGCCAAATGTTCATTCCATTTTTAAACCAAGACAAAACTCAACAGCAATCAGCTCACTGAGGTTATCAAACGATCGCTTATTTAAAAAGATCTCATCTAAGATTTATGTTTAATGTGCATTCCTATATTCCTGTGTTACTGCAGGAGGAATTCAGTAAATATTCATCGGTCAACCCCCTTAGTCAGAAGCACTTTACACATTGAAAAGTCCTAAAATAAGAGCAGGGGCCTGCATCTTAAACTCTAGTCTCTTTACATCCCCATCTGTGGGATACATTTATTTCCTCCAATCTGAAGAAAATAGATGTCAATTCTATATTTGTACATGTGCTTAAAGTACAGAATATCTTTACTTTTACCAGACTGATGAGACACCAGACATTTCCTCTAAATATGATTGAATACTTCAGTGTGTACAGTAAACATGCATGTTGCATGGACCTTATTTACCCTATGCTGGTATCAGATTGTTGGTTTGGAGTACTGACTCATACCTCATATTTAGTTGTTGGTGTTTAGTTGTTTGTGTTGTACTTGAAATGCCGTAGTTTTGCTCATCTGTGAACCCTGAATATCTGCCTCTTTTATCAGCTACACTGAAACACTGAAGCACAGGTGGGATGGCATACAGGAGGTGGCCTTTTTATTTTGTCTTTCTAAGAGAATGCCTTTTGAATAAGACATGTTTAGTGTTGCTCTGTTGCAGAAAAGTGTTTTCCCTTTTTTAATGCCATTGGTTTCCGAAGTACACGTCCCTATTTTTTTTCTTTATATACAGTCATCGTGCAGTTTTAAGATTAGGACGAATGTTAATCACATATTTTAAGATGCAGTAAATGTGTTGAAATGAGGTCACCGCATGTGAAAAATAACATGACTTAGTTGATTTAATTCACAGTTGGATATGTGCCTCAGTTTTGGGGTCACAGTTTTCGGTACAGCAGGGAAAACAAAGTTTACAGAATAATATTTTTGTCGTGTATTTTGAAAAATGAAACATTCAACAGGAGCTAATTGGCCATAATTCTCACTGTAATCGTTTAATTCACATATTCAAATATTCTCAATAAGAAAAAAATAACACAAATGTCAGTAATGCTCCATCTTAAGACTCTGACCTGTTGATAATTCCTGACCAGGTTTGTACAGGCCGGGCACAACGGACCGACTCAAATGCACATCATAGCGGGGCTCAGGACTTTGACCACATGTTTAAATTCTGTATTCTCCACGACGGAGTACAGTCTTTTATCTGCAGCGATAAACACGCGTTAAACTCCGCGGCCGACGAATCCTTTATTGGTTCTTTCAGTCACGATCTCTTTTAGATAATCTCTTTCTGACACTGATCATGTAAAAGTAAGTAACTTGTGGCATTTTTCATTGAGAAGGACGAGTGCTCTGCCTCGGCCTACCGCCGGTGTCACACCTGAAACGGTGATTTCGCCTAACGCGAAAGTGCGTTGTGCGTGCAGAAAAATCAGCGATTTATTTACTTGATGTTTACTGAATGATAAAATAGATGTAATATTATTTCCCCTGCGTTGTTTTAGTTTAGCTTCTGCAGCTTCTGCAGCTGTAGCACAGCCCCTCTTTGAGGAGCAAACGCCATTTATGCCTCGCAGCGACAGGAAACCTGAGTCAGGAGGACAGTGACTAAACATGTGGTGAAAGCTCTGCACCCTCGCAGCACAGTACAATCTCTGTGGTTTAGGTACTGAGTGAGGAACAAACTTAAACTTAAAGAAAAAATAAATATATACTGTCGGGACTAATACGGCAATCGCCTGAACGTAACCTGCGCCAGTCACAGTCTGCGTTACCATGGTGATCTTTAATATTGCACTTTTTCACTTGATTTATTTCTTTATTTATGTGACTCAAGACCGTGATCACTGGAGCACAAACAGAACCACCGCTACATTTATTTGACGGCTTTAGTTACTTTTCAAACACAAAACATATGAAGATCTTTCTTATATATTAAACTACCAACCAGTATATAGAAGGAGAGCCGAAACGATTAGTTGATTGATTAATTGGTTAGTTGATTGACAAAAAAAGTATTGGTTTTGTTAGTCATTTTTCATGCAAACATGCCAAACATTTCATGGTTCCAGCTCTCACAATCGAGCTCTAAAAATGTTCAGGAGTTCTTTATGAGCAAAAAGAAACGGGAAATGTACTTGTGGAACTTCAAGTGAACATGATGAGAGTATTTCCACTTTTAGGGCAGTCTTTTTTACTTAACACTTGTAATAATTGGACAGAGGTCCATCCACACTGACCATTGGCTTTATTTATATCATGCCTTGTTTTCAAAGCTTACAACACTTGAAAGAAAAAATCTAAAATCATGTCTGCATTTAAAATGTTAACAATATAAAAGTTGCTGCTGTGTTTATATTTACATAAATATTATGTACAAAATATACAAATGTAAGTTATTCCACAACTGCCAGAATCCTCTTCAGGTATTCAGAAAAACAAAGTCACAACAACTGTACTGAAATGTAATCTTCATGTACTGCATCTCACTTTGGTCAAAGAAGTGAGGAAAGGCTACATCTTCAGTTTGTAAGCCTCCCCTTCATTACCTCTTGAAGTCTGACTGAATTAATTTAATTAAATATATTGACTTTATTTTAAAAAGCCCCAGTATGAAATAAAGACAAATATCTGAGTCGGAGAAGGCTGGATGAAAGATTTGGTTTGTGTAGCAGACTGTCGGTGTGCCCACTTTCTCCAGAGCCTTCATGTGTATGATGAGCCGTATAGGGTGACATGTTTTAACTAGTCTTTTTTTAGTAGTATCAAGATTCCTTTAAAAATGTTTTGGCGCCTTACCTGTAACATCTTTTTACCTCACAGTGTAGCCAGTAATCTTAATGTAAGACCTCTTCATTGCATTCCACCATTTCCAAGTCATGTGTGCCTGAGATGCTTTCATGTGGATCTAAAGGCATTTTCATGTGTGTTTTATTTAAACTGAGCTGACAGGGTTTCTTTTGTATTTTTTTGTTATGTGAAATTGTCTCAATGTACATACAGGTAGCTTCTAAAGTAGAAGAAACACTCAATTACATGAGGAATAGAAAGTGAATGGAAACCAGAGGAGGACATATTCCCCGCATCCAAAGTAAATCATCACCTTTTTGACTTCTCGACCTCATCTCTACCTGGTGTTAACATGTGATCTGTATCTGATCATGTTGTCTGGATAAAGACGTCTGATGAGACGCCTCTGAATTTACACCGATTAATAAGTGTTCTCGTTACCTCTTCTGCCCGCATTGTGATTGGGTCTCAATATTCTAATAGGTGGAGTTTTTACAATGACAGTGGATCAAATGACAGTGTGATAATTGTTCAGCTGTTACTGTTTTGGTTCACTCTCAGCGCCCTCATAGTGTTGTTTTCGTTGTTTACTGTACACTGCCTGGTCAGCACCAAACAGCAGACAGACACAAGCCGTGTTTCCATTCAATTCTCATGCGAATTTTAAGCAAGCTTTTTAAAATGTCACAAAAAAGAAATGCAAATGAGGCGCATTTCCATCAACTGGTTTGGACCAAATAAACTCGGCTCGTTGCAAAGCGTAGTTTGGTCAGAAGTTGGCGCTGTAAGACTACGTTTTACACATGGCTGTAATCCTCCAGTAAACGGAGAAGAAGTAGAGGTTCAGCAAAGGTGTTTCCACATCCCATTTAGTGCATCAAATCTTTTTCAACAAAGGCAAACACCACCTCAAGCGAGCAGAATAACTTTTTTACGCAGTTGAAGTTTTATCGAATGTTTCCATGCAGCTTTTCTAACGCCATACTTCAAAATGCGCATAAAAATACGATTATGGAAACACGGCTACAGTTGGCGACTAGCTGGTGAACATTGTGGCGCATTTAGCAGCTAAAGAGGTGCCAGATATTTCCTTAAGGAGTTGGTAGAGACCAAAACCAGAGCTAAAAGAGCGAATATTGGACTTAAATTCACCAGGTGGGCAGAAACTCTGTAACTGCTGGATGTATAAATAACAGTTTGCTAACAAGTTCACCATATCAACTTAGAAGGTGATGATAATGTTGTGTTCACAACGTGCTTCTGCTGCCTCTCAGTGGCCAAAAACAAATCAGTTATAGCAGGTTTAAGGGAAGTGATTCTCTCGTAGGACAGCTATGAGGTGCAAGCGACACTGAGACAGCTGAAGGCAGCTGTAGGCCTCTCCTCCGTCACCTAACTAACTGTTTATACTGTAAGATCGTGATCTGAGCCAGTCGGGAAGCCTGATGGCACTAATGCTAGATTGGCTGTCCTTGTCGGCCATCTTTCATGTTGTAGCTGTCCCTTGAGAGTCTCCTGAAGCGATGTTGCTGTAGGGGCTCTCTTTAGAGGGAGGGCTTGAAATAGCTTGACTCTTACGAATGTAGCCTGTAGACTGTACAGATATCATTTACACCTCTCTGAGACGCCTCCAGATGTGCTCTGGCTGATCTGACTGCATTCTGCATGAATGATACAGATCACTTGTTAATACTAAGTGGAAATGGGGTCCGTGTGCTGGGACTGCCACCAAAAAGTTGTGACTTATCTGCAGAATCACCAGCAGCTTTTTCCCTAAACATACTTTGAGCCATCCTCACCACCACAGGACCCTGTTTACTGTAAACCTTTGACAACAGGAAACTTTCTTGAAAGTTGGGCTTAATCTAATCAACTCGTATTTATATATATATATATATATTGTAAAAACGTAAGCAGTGAACATTAAATATGCTTCAGATTCTGAACTCGTAGAGAGCAGTGAGCACAGAGCATGTGATTCAGTATTGATTTACCCTTTATGCATTCTCTGACCTCAGTGAACTTTGACCAACAAGTATCTCTCTGTATGCACAATGACTAAGTGGTCAAAGAGCGTGTACACAGACGGATGAATGTGGAACGCTTCAGCGGAAACAGCTGATCGGTCATGCGAGTTAAACGTTCGCTACGTCAGAACTTATTCGGCAAAGGTGTTTCCATATCCCATCAACTCTTCAGCACAGGCAAACACCACCTCGAGCCAGCGGAATAACTTTTTACCGAATTTTGTCGTTTCCATACAGCTTTTCTAATGCGATTCTCATAAAAATAAGTTCATGGAAACACCAGGTACCCTGAGTAAATTTTGTTTCAGATACCAATCCAAAGTTTCCTGATGTGCGTTGTCCTGGCAACTTGTGGTCCAACAACCAGCTCAGACATTTCTTGTCTCCTGTGTTACGCTAGTTGCAGGTTGTCCTCGGGTAATGAAATGAATATATGTGAAATGCTTATAATTTACTGTTTAATTTAACTGCTGCTGCTCTTAGCATTGAGTTTTACATGTCTACTCAGAACACATGAAACTGTTTATCTTGTACTGTTCTGCACCCAGTTAGTTTTGTATTTCACCAGCATTAAAATGATTAATAGGAACATCTTGTTGTCCACCACTGGTCGTCTTCTTTAGCAGCATATAACACAACAAGTTCTCACACCTGAAACTATTTTAAAGGCATCCACAAACTCGGAGGAAGAAACATCACACAGATTTTGGCCCAGTTTTGAACAGTTTTATACAAGTTGTTTTGGATTCTTACAGCAGATATAAGTGACTCTATTAACATCTGTTTTGTAAATTGATATTTTTTTAAGCGTACCGTAATAGAAAACATTCTTTTCGTAGCCTACAATGACATTCCAGGGTCACACTCAAAGCTACTGAGTCAACCAAAGTGCATTATACTGTTTGATCTTTCCACATACATACAGTACCACAGCTGACAAAAATAGACGTTTACTCTAATATACAGTATATAATCTTCTTATACTATGTGACTGCACATTTGTTTTTTTTCATACCATTATAGACTAAACATACATCTGTAACATTTGCTAACGGCTAACTGAACATCTGTACTTCAAACCCATCACAACTTTTACTCTACTTTTTTGCTGGGATGCATCGTTCTGTACATGTGTTGCTTTTGTTGTGCCTTAGTCTCCTGCAGTTCCTCCTTTCTCCTTCAGGGTTGTACAAACACGTGAATTTGAACTTTCACAATACTGTTCACAGAACGCAAACATGATTTTAAACAGCTTAAAGAAAAATGAATAATGTTCCCCTGATATAAAGACACTTTATTGCTCATCTCATTCACACATTC
>LKNJ01004631.1:0-30113 GCA_002120245.1 Maccullochella peelii | reverse complement strand
GATCTTCTCCAACTACAGGCCCCCCCTGTGGTCCGTTTATACTCATCTCTAGTAAGCCCAAAGGTGTGTTCACTACACTTGAAACGTCTGTCTACGAGAGAGATACTGTGATACCACTAGAGAGAAAATGTGTGTGTGTGTGTGTGTGTTTTAGTTAGCAAATGATAGAAAGAGCCAGAGAGACCCACAGCTCGAGATCATGACATGAACAGTAAGGAAGGCAGAGGCCAGAAAACCCAATCATGGAGTACAATAGGAGTTAAATGGAGAGGGGAACTGCCCTGAGAGATGAAGCGCGATGAGGGGAAGATGAAATATTTACATGACAGAACTAGGCGGGTTTATCTAACTCTGAAAAATACATGAGTTCTCCAAGGAGCTTCCAGGGTCTGTCCATTCACACAAGAACAGACCAGGAATCTGATTTCTTAAGATCTGAACTTATAAGGAGTGTTTTCTCATATGATTTCTAAGTAGATTTATGGTCGTTTATCCTCCCTGGACTACAGAATTATTGCTGTCACTGGAAGAACAGAACAGAGTGAAAGAAGACTCTAAGAAGAAGGTGTACACGTTTGAGGCAAATTAGATCATGTATTAGTTCAGTGGAAACAAAAAAAACACATTACTGCATACATTTTGTGTTCATATCTGAATAATGTACTCATATTTGATTACATTTCTATTAGACACAAACCACCATCATTGAAGCATAAAATAAGGAAATACTGTTTTGGAAGAATGGTTCATCAGGGGTCTGTGCATCTTTTGGTCATTTGGTTTTCCTTTGAGAAACAGGTATTGAAAAAACAAAATCAGGTCAGACTTTTTTTTCCCCCCGTTTTTTGTGGGCATCAAAAAAGGAAAATAAATGTGTGTCATAAAAGTCAGAAACCTACAAATATCAAAAACAGAAATTGAAATTTGGTTTTGTAATTAATTTAATTACCCACTTCAATATGAAAACAGAAAAACACATTTGTCTTTTTTGATGCCCACAAAAAATGAACATCTGACCCTTTTTTAAAAAAAATACCCGTTTCTGAAAGGAAAATCGAATGACCAAGAGATACACAGACCATCAGGGCACCCTGGTGGCCTAGGGGTTAAGGCACTGACCATGAACTGCAACGTCCTCAATTTAGGTCTGGCTGGGGACTTTTATTGTATGTAATTCCTATTCTCCTCATTTCTCCTCTTCACTGTCAGGTCGCATAAAAATGCCCAAAAATGGGAAAAAAAGAAAAGACATAAGTGTTCATCCCTTCAGTAGAGTTTGAGAAACTTGGAGAATCTATGCCAAGAAGCATTGAAGCTGTTCTGGCAGCTCAGGCAATCAGAAAAGGTTAATTTTACAGAGAACAGAAGCTACTGTTTGACATGAGTCCTCGGTGGAAACACAACACAATTATGCATGAAACGGAATCAGCTAAAGCAGAATGCAAATGTTGCATTACAGATGAGACATTATGCAAATATTAAATTACAAATAAACACAGTATGTAAATGTGATGTTATACTTAGCGGGACAATATCATCAGTGTTCTTTGGGATGAGTGCATATGCAGACCTGCTTAGATTTAAGCAGGACAGGGAAGTGGGAAAGTAGATCAAAGTGTGACATTGGGGTTAATAAGCAACCTCTTCCTGCTAAAGACTTTACTTTTGAACTGCACCTATTATTCCTTCAGTAGGGTTAACAGGAACTTATTGATTCCCCAAATTTCCTCAGTCTGGTTTTATATCTAACTGTAGGAACATTCAGTTCAGTTCATAATGTTGGTTTTTTACCCCATAACTTTGGATGCAATTGCGAGACATTAGCACAGGCACTTGTTTTGGTTTAGACAAGTGATTAAAAATCACTAACAATTAAAAATCAAACACATTGATGAAATTACAGCACACTGCTTTTTCAACAAGCGAAGGCAACAAAAGTCAGGACTAAAAATGTTGCATAGCTGTTTCATCTGTCTGCAATTTTGACTTCAAGAGGCACATCTGCTTTAGTGGCAAGATATAAAACAAAGGAGAAACACTTCTGGATCTGTTTTGTGCTTTCATTTGCTTCAAAAATTCTTCAAGATGAGATTTTGTCAAAAAAAAGTCAACACTTGAGAAGGGCTGCAAGAAATAACTGTACAGTCCTGATGAATATATATATATAGAGAGAGAGAGAGAGAGAATTTGACAGCAGTTTATCTAGTCATATCCTACACATTTGTAAACCAATTAAGACAGCCACTGTGTCTCCACTGCTTATAAGAATCCTTTCTCTCCTCTGTGTGTCCTCTGCTTGAATATCTTTTCTTTTTAATATCTTTTCCTTGTCCGTCCGCATGCAAAATAAGCCGTTAGCCCAGAGATAGAGTGTAATTACCAGCAGAGAAAGTTCCTAAATTGACATTCTCACAGCCTCTCGGCTTGGAAAGGTTCTCCTAAGAGCCTTACAGCATGACAAACCTGCTGCGTGAATAGGTTAATGCTTAAGCCTCCCTGCTGCCTTCACTTCCTCTACACCTTTATGTATTTGTTGGGAACACACTCAGTCATTTTCCCCTTTTTGCCTGTTTCTCAATACTTCCCCTGTTTTTCATCTTCACTTTCATAATGCAGTGCCCTATGTGCTGCTTTTTTGTCTCTGGTTAATTAACATTTAACTAACACATTGTTTTCTTTGTGAGATTCTCCTTCGCCTTCTTATTCTCGCCTGTTTTTTTCTTCTTCTCCTCGCTCCCTCATTACTTTGTCTTCCTCTTGCCACTCTCTCTCTCTCTCTCTCTGTGTCGTCTTTGATTTCAGCCCTGCGGCGAACTGGTGAGTCGTCGCCATCCTCGAATGGATAATTAGAATTACGCGGAAGCACTGATATAATTGTGGAATTGTGTTTCATATATGAAGCTGCTTCTGTAACACTCACACATGCAAATATTCACACAAACATGTTCCTGACTTCAGATTTCTATCTACCTTTTGCCAAACTCCACTACTTTTTTCGTGTCTCTCGTTTTTTCATTGCTGGCAGTTCTTTTCCCTATGAGGATAGACCTTACCCCACCCAACACACACACACACACACACACACACACACTCTTCTATTTTCCATCACCTGCATTGCTTTCTCTTGTCTCTACCTCTCAAGCTCCCCTCAGAGTTTTCTTTTCCATTGAGAATAAGCTGCTTTGCTAACACACATAAGAACACACACTCTTGCATGCGTGTGCACGCTTACACGTGCACAAACGGTTGCTGCCATTTTTCACCAATTGTCTCCTCTCTTCAGTTATTCCCAGAGTTCTCCTCTCCTGACAGAATATGCATCCATTAAACACACACATTCATGCATAGGCTCACAGAAAAACACAAACTCTCTCTGTTGACAGATTGGCTACCCCCGTTTTCTACTCTTCATCTTCCCCTCCTTGCTTTTTGCTCCTCCAGCTCCTCCTCCCAGATGAGGACTTACAACCAGCCGGCCTCCTCAGACTCTTCTCTCAATAATGTGATATCTCTGTTTCATAGCATAATCCCTGAGGAAGCCATCTTTCCATCACGCGTCAGGAATCATTACAGCATGTTATACCACTCTCATGCATACTCCTATTGTCGCCTCGCTCCACTGAAGGCAGTAATGGCCAAAGAGTCTTTTATGAGGGAGCTTGTAGTTCCTGGAGACGGACCGAGCTTCCAGACGTGTCCACGGGATCATGTGGGGTAACTTCCACCATGGGATCTGCTTTCAAGTGCCACTGCATGAAACAATGCACTTCTGTTGGTACACAGTTCTTCACTCAGCCACCATTTCAACATAGGTATGCCTTTTGTCATCTTTACTCCCAGTCTAGTCATAGCTAATGCTAATTCCCTTGTGTGCTACATATCTTGGAACACTGCACAGATCATGTGATTCCTCAGATGCACGTACATTCGCAAGCCACCTTATTTTTCACCTGACAATGGCAGGTTTCACCAGTGCAGTCCCACTCCCCCAGCACGTGGCCACCAACCAGCTTCTGGGTCACCCCATGCAGTCAAAACACCACCACATAACGAAACGATAATTTTGTAAGCGACAGATATTAACAAATTGATACCACACCAATAAAATGATCCTAACGTGTGATCCAGTCACAGTTCAGGAACATAGCAACAAGGAGGAGGACCTAAATGTGGACACTGAAGCAGAGCAGATAGAATTAGAGGGGGTTTACTAGATGCGATGGTCAAAAAGGAACACGCAAAAAAGAGGCACAAAGGCAGGTTACAGACCCAGAAAAAAACCTCCAAAACATAGGTAGTGAGAATGCTTACACAATGGGAAACTCTATTAGGGCAACTAGTGGAAAGGTGTTGAATGACTTGGGCTGGGTCCAAAATCACTCCTTCATTCACTACTCCGTATACTTAATAGTTTATTCTATAGTGAGCAGTAAATTGAGAGTTCAGACACTATAAAATGTAACGCAGTTGTATTGTGAGATTGTTAGCAGAATTTTTGGAAGACACTCTATAGTGCATTCATTTCACACTCAGGAGGGTAAATAGTTTAGTGCTCTATACAGTAAGTAGGGAGTTATTTCAGGCACAGCCAAGGTCTGTAAAAAGTCAGTGAAAATGCAGGGACTTATAAGAGGTTGTGACGCTGAAGGGGGAGAAAGGGTAAGTGTCATCATCAATTTCAATTTTATTGAGATAAAGGAAATAAATTACCTCCAACTGGTGAGATTATAGGCCCCTCTTCTGCCCTTTTCTCTAATCTACATTACATCATGATGTGGATCAGTGAAACACCCAGGATCTCCAGTACTGTGTTTTAGCCTGGTACGGTGACTTGCTAGCTATGAACCTTGAAAAGTGTATGTAAAAAAAAAAAAAGGCTGTGTATTTTCTTGTTTTTACAAAGGCACACCATACAGCACCAGCAACAATCACAGATTAATGTCATCACAGACCTCTAGAACAACAAAATCTTACGTGAAATTTGTCAGGAACTGCGTTATAGTTCTTGCTCTTTAAACTTTGCAAAGGGGTTTGTTACAACTCTCTTTAATCAGATAAGAGCTCTTCTATACTAGCAACAACCTAAATCATTTTCCTCGGGCACATATGATGTTATCAGTGATGTAAAGTTACATGGTAGAAATATTTTGTTTAAAAAACATGCAAAAGTACCTCCATATGTTTGTATGCTATGCTAGCCAGTTGGCAAACAGCTGTTTCTGACTCATTCAGCCCTGGAAGCATCATTCTGGTACTAAGCACTGTTTGCACCAGCACCCAACCTCAAAGCTCATCAGTACATAAGAGCAATATTACAATACATTAGCACATGCTGTGGGCTCATTTCAGTTTTAATACAGTAGAAGTCATCCCCCCTTTGTGCATCAACATTTATTCTTCATTTTTAATTGATGGTCATTAGTTTATGGTTGCTATGCTGGGGATTCATGTGCTCACTCTGGGTTTAATTAAATGTTTCTCTCATGTCTTCTATGTGATGGCAGCTCCTTCCATTGTCAGATGATGATACCCAGCAGAAGTGGATATTTTTAATGAAAAACTCACGCCTCCTGATCAGCAGCACATTCCTGGTGCTGCTTGTCAACTGAACAGCCATATTACTTCAGGAGTGTGCTGTGCTACTGGAGCAGTAAATATCTGGCTGCATAAAGAGCATGGAGGCAGTTGCATACATGGCATAAAGTGCATATTGAGTTCATTAGAAAAACACACCTCAGGATTTCCTGGCAACTGTCAGAAGCAAAGTGCTCTCCAGAAGGTGATCTAAATGTTTGTTTTTCACCTTGCTGCTTTCTAGGTTTACTACCCCAAGCCAGTAATGTAAACTAGGTATGTTAATTATAACAAAATCACCTTATATATGCAAAACCATATTGTTTTATTCATTCTAATTAAATTCTAAATTCTGCCTAAGTTCTCTTGGAAAAGGACACAGACGTAACTTTCTTCAGCCCGTTGTGGCACCTGAGATCTAATGGCTCAGCTCTCACCTGACCAGCTGTCTCACCTAAAGCTTCAGTTGTGTACACAGAGATCTTTATTCACAGGCTGGATTCCAACAGGTAACAGCAGGTTGTCTTGATGCCTACATGTGTCTCATATTTAGGAATTATTCACAACACAAGAATTGTTGTGTGGTAGCTCTGGGATCCATAACGCAGACACACACAGATGCAGGGAAAAGCGGTTTATTAAAGAGCAAGGGAGAGGGTGGAGGAGGACGAGAGTAGATGGCAGGCCGGGGTTGAAGTACTGTGGGTTAATGAGTTGATGGCAAGCAGGTGAGGGAGCAGGTGTTCATGGGCAGGTGTTGAGTGATGTCGGCCACGCCTCTCCGTCCAAAGCACAGGCAGGTGAGTCTAAGGTAAACAAGCAGGGGAGAGAGAGAGAGAGAGAGAGAGAGAGAGAGCGAGCACTTCACGGGGCTGGGGGGGTAGGATTCTGGCGTACTGTAACAAGAATATCTGGAGGGAATGGATGTTTTCTGGAAGTTCACTCACCCACCCTAGTAATGTAACTAGATATAATGTCCGTAGTGTATATTTAACAATGATAAACATAATAATCTTCTCCTTATATCTGTAAAACCATATTTGAAACTCATAATATTAAATACATATAACATTCTCCCTCAAAATATATTCTAACTCAGTTTTCTTGGAAAAGGACGTAGACTGCAGTTGTCTCTGCATTTATCTGATGACATCTGAGAAAAATGAAATGAAATGGCTCAGCTATCACCTGGCACAGCTCTCTACCTGAACACCTGTCTCAGCTAAAGCAGTCAATGCTCAAGGGTTCTACTGAATACATACATGTTTAAGTGTGTAGGTGCCTTGTGAGCCTCGGCTGTGCACTCTGAATTATTGAATTATAGTTTAGGAGTTTTACCCCTCCAAAGAGCACACAGACATGCTACTATGCTGGACTTGAAGCACTTCACTTGGCTGCATTAAGAGATCTCCTCCCACTTCAATAAAGATTACTCAGAGATCTTATTTTACAGGCTGGATTTCAACAGGTAACAGCAGTTGTCTTGATGACTAAAAGTGTCTCAACCATTTTTTTTCTCTCCCAGAAGATGACAGCATATGTCGGTATGACTCAATTTATCCGCTAAATGAGGGACTGTGGCCAACAGCACGGTAAACACCATACCAGGTTTTCTTTTGGCCTGACATGGCCTTGTGTGATTTTATTTCTGCCATCCTTGATTGCTGTTCTGTGAGCTGGCTTTGATGAAAATGAATAAAACTTCTAATCAAAAATGAACATCCTAAATTAAGTTGGCATCAGGATTCCTGGCAACAGAGCATTCCTGCGCTGGCACTCCAAAACCAGAGCCATGTAGAGAAAGAGTCGCGTCAACAGAAGTTCAAAATGCTTGATTGTCGAATGATTCACGTAGACTTCAGATAGTTCTCTCTACATGGCACTGGTTTGCCAGAATTGAGGGGAGCAACCGTAGCGACGGAATAGGCCACAGCAACTAGGAGTATGGCGGAAAAATCTAAGAAGTGTCCAAGAAAGGTTTCTGATGCTCCAGATAAAAAAAGAAACTCATCATTCAGAGGAAGGATTACAGTCAAAGAAAGAAAGTGATCGACGGAGAGGACAAACACGGATAACCATTGGTGTAGCTTTTCCTCAATGGAGAGCACGGAAAGAAGAGCAGGGACTGAGGGAGGACAGGATTTTGTGTTACTGCTCTTGGACAGGTTGGTATTTGTAAAATATTTTGGGCTATGTAGCTATTACATTTACCTAAATAATAGATTATTGTCTTGGAACTGTGCAAATTTGAGCTCCCCTGTAGACATACGTCATGAGCATGCATTGACCGTGTTTGTGCAATTACTCTCACTGCCAGAAGGAGGAGACAAAAGTTCCGCACTCCAGTTTTAAGACTCGGTTAGCCTGGCCAATTCTGAGGTGATTGTGTTGTTTGCAGGCTTGTGAGTATACGTGTGTGTACGCCACTATGACCAAGGCTGAAACCCAAAACCAATAAAACTGCACTGTATTATAACCATACTAAATCCCTGTTATTCCACAGGATTATGAGGACATGTGTCAAAAGACTGGGATGACAACAGCATCTGCCTCGTATTGTAAAATCCTGCTTCGCTCAGCCGAGACTCAAGCTATCTCACTCCCTGCACTCAGCCCAACAACATGCCATTAGCACTGATTCAAGAGAGGATGCCAGACAGACGATAATCACCCATGGAGAGGCCAAGAGGAAATTGGCATGATGGGAATTTTGCACTCAAGAGGTGATTAATGACACAGGTCACGTTTCCGTACGCAGACGAGACGGAGAGATGCACAGTGACATGTGTGCCACCACCAGGATTTGGTTAAGATGTTAAGTAGTTGAGTAGTAGTCGTATTAAAACAGGTTCTATACACTAAGAGAAACATTTGTATATGTACAGTAACGCTGGCTGTCCTTCTGCCTATTTCTCACACAACCTGCAGTTTCACCTGCTGGTCACAAACTAACTGCAAAAATCACCCAGGATTACAAAGACGCAAACAGACAGTAAAGACCCTTGGGAGAAAGTGCAATTTTTCTAACCATGTAAAACTTGATCAAACAGACAAATGCATCTATCATCACTCATTTTCTGTCCTGGTTTCTTTTATTCTGGTACATGTTCACCTTCACCTGACATCACAGGTGAAAATCACTTCCTTATTAGATAACCAGCAAAGCTCTGGTCCTGAGGACAGCGATTGGCAGTTAGTTACTCTCAGCCGCCTGCTTTAATCTGTGTATGTGTCTTCAATATCCAACAAGTCCTCCTACCTAAACGACAGAATAGGTACGGGTACCGGACCTTTGTCGTCATGGTTACAATAATAAACACGTGGTTAACATTGTGAAACGGTCGCAGTTTGTTTAGGTTTAGGAAAAGATGGTTTGGGTAAAATAAGTACGTTAGTTACGTAAGTTAAGTTACATACGCAAGTTAAGGGGTTAGGGTTAGTTAAAATAAGTCAATGTTGACTTTTGGTTTCACACAGGACACAAACAGTGGTCTCCTGGGTAAACTTTGGTACATTTATTGAAATGTTTATTGATCTACCTGGTCCCAGTCAAATTAAATGATTAAAAAAATAAAAAATAGTGCAATCAGAACGTTCGCATTGAAAATGTCGTTATTGCATCTAGTTTTTGTTTTATTTATTTATTTTTGAGTGAGGTTTCACTAACAGGAAAAATCACTCATTGGGGTTGGATAGACTGGAAAAATATCCACATGGGCCTCCAATTGACTCCTCAATTGGAGCCAATTGACTGGGCCTTAGTGCCCTTTTAAAATGGAAAAATACATGTTCATAATAAATGCAAGGTTCTCTCTTAAGGCCAAAATTTGAACATTTATCTAAATCAAAACATGACATTTAGATTTTCAGATGGAATCAAATAGAATCTAAAACAACGTATACATATCTCCAACGCTCAACACAGGTGCACAGGATCAACATGATTACCCACTGACCTCTGAAGGGAGAGATGAAAATAGACAGAAATCCCTGTGATGGGATGGAATGAATAGGTCAAAACCGAGGGAAGAAAAAAGCAGAGGAAAGGGCAGAAAAGTGGGTGAAAGGGCACGAGGGAGATAATAGAAGGAAACGAATGAGGTTCAGTCAGAAAGAGATATCATTTCATGATTCTTGGCTCGACTGGTCTGTGGTCGTCTTCCATTCTACACCATCTTGTTCACTTAGCCTTTTATCTCATGTTGGCTACTAAAGCCAAGAGGAGAGGTCGGGTCACAGTGGAACCTGCTTGCACGGTCATGTAAGTTCAAATTCTAAAAGTTGAGCCTCTTTCATCTTGGAGGAGCTGAGGAAATAAACTTTTAACAATACTGTAGTGAACGCGTGTTTAGTCATTGTTATGGCTGAAGCTAATGTGGCATTATATATATATATATATATTCCACCTTGATGAAGATTATTTGAGGTAATAACTGGTTGGCACTTTTAACCATCAATCCATAGCGTCATTCTGTGTTTGGAATTTCAGTGCACTATACATGTAAATTTCATTAACTTTACGTTAATGAACTTTACACTTTACATGAGTAAATGAACTTTACATGAGTTTTACAGTCAACTAATAAAAGGAGCTTGCTATTTGAGTGGGCAGTTGGCCTTAAACTTCTTGAAACATTTTTTGTATGTTTTGGTGGTTCAAAAAGACCTCAACAGCAAAGTAGATTAGATATGTATGCAGCCTATACTCTCTTTGGTGGTCAACCTCTCTTAAAATCGAGACAGAAAACTTTGCTGTCAAAGGTTGGCTCCTCAGCTATGTACAAAGACTGGAAAATGAAACATTGAACCAAAGTAAAACTTAAAAAAAAAAAAAAAAAGACTCCACTAGATTGTAAAATATGCAAAGGTCTGTATATTTTTCCAAAATGTCTGTAGTAGAAGGAGCAAAGGATTCACATGCAATAACGACTATTAATATATATATGTAACCTACTGAAAATGTTAGCTTTTGCATTTCATATTTCCATAAATTCCATCCACCCACATGAGACCTGACAGTCAAAAACATAATCTGTTTCAGAGTTGTGCTTTTGATTTTAAACTGAGTATATGAGTGGGAGATTTGAATGGCGCGCAGATCTCCACAGAGTTTTATCAGTATGCATATTGCCCGCCTGTATATGCTAATTCTTTACACTGGAAATAAATCCCATCCCATAATAACCTCAACATTTCAGGTATTTCATTCACATTTGTTTGGGCTGTGTCCAGCGGCACTGTGTTTTTATTCGACATTAAGAAACATTTATTGGCACTATTCTTTGTTTTAATCTTTAATATTTCCCCTGGGACTGTACCTGTCTGCGCTCATCTGTCTCTCTGAATAGTCAACTATTGTAATAACATGGTAAGCAGTACTACTTGCAGACCTGGACACAAACAAACAAAACGGACACAAACGGAAAAGGTCCATCAACAGTGCAGGACATACTGGGCTGTTGGCCTCGGGAGCCTCTCATGATGAAAGATAGGATTCTGTACTGTCAATATACTCAAAAAAAGAAGTCAGTAAGTAAACTGTGATGGAAGAACTGTACAGACTGCCTTGGTTTCTCTTCCAAATAAGTTTGGCTAACTTAGAGGCTTGTTCAGAGACTCTTTGATCATCTGGCTGCTCTTGTTTCTTGCCCTGACTGACTTTTGAGGGTAGGATCCAGGTTGCAATAAACCAGAATTATCCTTTAAACATAGTTTCTCTTGTGTATATGTAGGTCTTTGTAGGGACATACGTATATACACGCCTTTCTCAGCTCCTCAGTTTTATTTATTATCCTGTAAAGCAGTTTGAGCTGCATTTGTATGACATGGTGATATAGAATTAATTTTTAATTGAAAAGATAGTATAATGACAATTAGTTACTATAAACCTGTTAGACTGTTCATCTGGAATGGAATATTTCAATTAGTTTACCTATGTCCAGTTCTAATGTACTGTTATATTCTCAATTGTTATTTCAGTGTCCCCAAAACAGGTTCTGCAAACTCTGTCGGGAGAAATGGCTTGATTAAGTCAGATACAGAGCTGTAACACACATATCCATGTGATATCTATGCTACTAATGCTATATTGCCAGACATACAGTAGCAATAACATCAGAGCGAGCTTGATATGAGTCATAGTCAATTATCACCAGTGTCTTGAGACTTTATTTGAAAAATAAAAAGGGTGCAGTGGAAGTTAAACTTTTGTTTCTGTAAAATAATTTAGAGTTATCATTAAATCATGTTTCATACAGTAAAGGTAAATAAAAAAGCAATCAAATATTTTTGTGGAAATTAATTCATAAATGTTTTCTTTATGTAGGTGCACCTGTAGGTGTACCTTTTTGTAGTAATATTCAGGGAAGAGACAATACAGAACGAAAACATTAAAACAGTATGTAGACTTGTGTTATTAAATTGTCATTGTTTTTGTCATTGTCGTGAGCTGGGAAACCAAGAAAGAACATGAGAATCTTCCCTGCAACTCAGTAATTCTCATCAGCCACTCATACAGCAATAACAGTAATACCCAGAGAACACAGATGAGTGCCAAGCCGAGCCATTTTACCGGAATACCTTTAGCTCAGCAGCTCGCTGTGTGCATTCCTGACCAACGGCAGGCATAATAAACAACACACATAGCTCTAGGAGCTAATTATGCCACTGCTGCTAATCTGTCTGGCTGCCTGTTTGTGTTGGATTGTCTTGTTTGTTTGGACTTGCACTGTTTGCCCTTTGGCTTTGGCCTTGGCATTGATCTGAGTCATAAAAGGAAAAAAATAAAACATTTGAGGATTTTATAAGGTCTACTGAGACAGAGAGAGAGAGAGAGAGAGAGAGAGAGAGAGAGAGAGAGAGAGAGAGAGAGAGATCATACAGTGGCCAAAATAATATGATTTTGTTTGGTGCTCGTTGCTCATTACAGTTCTACAGGGATACAAAGAAACTCAAAAACTCAATCTGAAAATGCAAGAATAATGTTTATCCACAGTCGCGATTGTCTGTATATTAAAATGACCGGATACTTTTCGGGATGTGATATGAAGTTTTCTTTAGCCTATTTCAACTAGACTTAAGAGTCACACAATAAGATGCAAGTATCTCTACAGTAATGAAATCAACAAGAGTGTGGTCAGAAAAAAAGGGAAATTAGATTGCTTTCAGATACCACTGCTTCAAAAAAGCAGCCTCCTTATTAATTTTTTTGGGACCACTGTGAAAGGTTGATGACAGTGAGGGCTCTGCCAAATGCAGGGATGTTGGGCAAAACATTTTTTACCTGGCTTAACTTTTGCCGCAAAGCCATGTAGCCATCACCTGTGTCATGCACTGCATTGGGTTATCCAATGTGAGCAAGTGTACAAACCATGTATACCTTGTAACATGAACTATCTTGCGATTGTAGAGATGGAGGATAAAATGATTGTCACTGTGGTAACCCCTTCAGAGTTTTATAATCTGGATTTTTAGTATTACAAACTACTTTACAGTGTTTTTTTGTCAGATAATCCTTAAAACTCCTGGATGAATTACTTCATTGACCTTCTGTGGCTCTAAGGATGGCAATGTCAGTTGGCCGGCCGGTCGGTCCACCACTTTGGTCCAGACTGAAATGTCTCATCAACTATTGGATGGATTTCCATTAAAATTTGTGCTAACATTGATGATTCCCAGACAGTGTATCATAATGACTTTGGTGATCCCCTAACTTTCCCTGTAGCACCACTAATGAGGTTGACATTAGTGGTCTTCAGTAAAATGTCACCTATTGGATGGACCGCCATGAAATTTGGTACATACATTCGTGTCACCCTCTGGATGAATTGTGCTAACTTTGGTGATCCCCTGACTTTTCATCTTTCGCCATCATCAGATCAAAACTTAAATTTGTCCAATGCTTTGGTTTGGACCGAATATCTGCTAACTTAATGACATTCCCTTTAGCCTCAGCTGTACTTTGTGTTTAGCTCTAATTAGCAAATGTTAGCATGGTAACACACTAAACTAAGATGGTGAACATGGTAAACATTATACCTGCCAAACATCAGAACGTTACCATCATCTACATGTGCATGCATGTTAGCATGTTGAAGTTAGCATTTAGCTGAAAGCGCCACTGTACCTAAGTAGAGCCTCAATGAGCTGCTAGTGTGGCTATTGTTCAGACCAAAAACCAGCCCTCCCTTGGGGGAAGTATTGGTGGGGGCATGTTGCTTCAAGTTTTATGGTTTGTATGTGTAGGCTTTGTATGTGTAGACATCGGATGTCTCCCATTGATAGCACCACTGCAACACTATATGGATGTATCGTACATGATCAGGCTATATCATGCTTTATTATATAGCTGTATTTACATTATTTAATTCACTTTGTGATAGGAGCAATGGTGGGAAGGTCCACCTTGTTTCATTACTGAATTTATGTAGTCATTGTATTTATGTCACTCACTGTGATAGAGAGTGGAGGTTGCAGTGAGCAGGAGGTTTGCAGTGGAAATGGCTTTGCTCGGTGTTTGTTACTGAAAAAGAGAATATTTCCGAGCCTTTTTTCAACATCGTATTCACTCTGAACAATCTTCAGCACCATCAGAAACTTGTAAGCAGAACCACAAGCAGCCCAAACTGACTAAGTACAGTTATTGCGGTCCTCACGTTGTACAGTATCTCAGTAGCCGTTGAAGCAGCAGTTACAGTTTTGAGGAGCCACACGTCAGCTGCACCTTTAACCCCTTAACGAAGAAGTATCAATTAAGCTTTACGGTCCAGACTCAAAAGAGTTCCAAGTGCCCAAAGCTATGAAACTCAAATGATCATGTAAACTGCTGCAGTAAAAGAAAAGCCACGCAAACTGGTTATTTACCAGTGATTCCTCATTAATGTCATCGAAGGCTAGACAAGAGTTGTTATGCTGTAACACGAGATACTTAACTGCATTCATCTGGTGTCAAATGTGTGAATCAGTCTCTGATTAGATGGGTGAAATGAATGCTCTGGGTCCTGATGGCCATGATTGAGAATCACATACATTGAATGTGACTAGCATGCATCTGTTGGCTCTGCCAGTGGAAACAAAAGTCACCCAAGGAACATGCTTAATCATTTATGTAGAGCAAAAAAACACATGAGTGCGCAAACTTTGACAAGCATGCAGTACTTATGAGTCTTCGCATGAATGCATCATATCATACAACACACTCTTTCCTAGTTTGTGGTTTTTCATTTAAATTCAAATGGAGCTAAAACACACAAGAGGGGGAAAAGTTCATCTCAAGGAGACTAAATTAACTTGTCTCGTTTTTCTTTCACTCTCTCCAGCTCCCTCCCTGCCACACTGCTGCCAAAGAAATCCAATTAGGAACGTTTCAACATGGCTGACAAACGACTCTTCGCACCAGCCGCCCCTCTTCCTTTGTTGGATTGAGCTTCTATATGGACGGATGGAGGGAGGAATTAAGCGAGAAGCAATTACCTTTCATGCGCATGTACATGCCTACTCACATATGATCACACATTTGCGGCCACACACACACATAAAAACACACATTTGTATGTTTAAACAGATACGTACAATACATGCAATCAGGCATATATAGAGACTCTGGAAAGCTGGCATACGTTCCACACTCATACACATAAAAACAACACTGACACATACTCATCTTAACCTTACATGCATGCAATTACAAACAGCAGACGACATTAAGGGATACCTTGCAGTATCCATTACGGCACAACGGTGTGGTGGAAAATCCATTTTCTCCACATGACCGATTCTTTTTTCATTATAGATTATCCTCAAGCTACTGCAGCAGCCATAAGCTGTAAATTAGACAGACCGAGACACACACACACACACACACACACACACACACTGCCCATGCATCTCTTACTTGTGCCCCGATTAGTTTCCATGAAATGTTTGCATCTCTCTCTCCGCTATGTGTGTCTCATTGATTTACAGAGTAAATCGAGAGACACTTTCATGGCCTCCTACTACACGGCCCTCTTTCTTTGCAGAGGGATCAATGGGCTCTTCATACAGAGACCATGCTTTAGAATACAAATATAAAGACTACACTGAACAACTCATTAGAGGCAGGACTCGGAGACATGTAAGAGTTAGTGAGGTAGTGAGTTTGTGGCCTGGTTTTAATAATATTAATAAAAGCACCTTTCTAACAGTAGTACAACATGTTATGTCTAACTAAAATGGAAGGAGTCTCTGTCTGTCCTTCAATAATCTCGACAACCATTCAATCTTCGATTGACTTCACACTTGGCAAGTGTATTGCTGAGGACCCAAGGGAATGCAGTGTCAAGTGCGAGCTCTTGAGATCTACGGGACATATTTATTAGTAGTAGGTTACATTACTGCTGCCAGAAGTACACAATGTGTAGTGTATTGAGAGGGGACCCCTATTAACTTGCCGAATGGCATGCTAGGTAGAGCTCGCTCTCTGTCGCTTGTTACAGTACATTCAAGAACAGATGAAGAAAGAAAGGCTGGAGAAGTTCCATAGTAGCAAAGTCTTGACGCAAGCGGCTGTTCCCAACAGCCACGTTTTCAACAGGCACTGCACTAGTGCAGGCTAATTTCTAAATAAAAGTGAACACAATCAGAAAGATGCACATCCAGAAAAATAAGAATAAAATCATTAAATATTTAAGGACAAGGCACGTAAAATAAATAACATGAAAACATTTTTTACAAAGAGGAAAGTAAGTAAAGTAGGCAATGATTTTACTTTCTCATAGCACAAATTGAACATTATATCGTCAAGTGGGTATGGGTGGGAATCAATACCATTAACAGCAGTCCACAACCAGGTGCCAAGAGTTCAAAACCTAGTTTTGCCACAGAGCAACCAACCTCACAGTCTGGTCACCCTCATTCTCTTCAGTGGTTCCAAAACTGCAGCATTCATGATCACGTACAGATCTACAACTCTGTAGTCATTATTTAACATGTCACACTTGCTTGTGTATGACGATTATATAAGTCTTCTGGGAATAGAACAATATCGCCTTAGTTTAGTGTCACATACAGACATCACACATAGGCCACACACAAGGAAAAACGTCCATCCCCCTCCAAAGAAAGTAAGATGTGCAACTTTTTAAAAAAGATTTTAGGCCATAGGTGCTTTCAGGCAGTGGGCGTGTGTCAATTGTTGGGTTAACCCTAACCCAAACACAGGACTTTCACCCAGTAGGCCGCTAGTCGTGTCCTGTGTGAAACCAAAAGTCAATGCTGACTTATTTCAGCTTACTTCAGATCGTTGCCTACGACATAATATATCATTTAGGGAGTCATTGGCAAATGACCTATTCTGTCGTTTAGATATGAGGACGTGTTGTTTATATGACAACAAGGAGGGTCCTGAACTTACTTTGGATAGTAACAAGTTTAGATTGCTAGGCAGAGCTCAAAGTGCAAAGGTTATTTGAAGAGATTGTATGTATATTATCATAATTCAAGAGAAGAATTTTTCTTCTCTTTGATTATGAAGCTCAGTATGGGTACAGCCAAATACTGTTGCACCATCGAGTAATAAAGTTGAGAAACTCCTCAATGATCCTTTTCAATGCACGTTACTCAACATGACTACTGACTGAAGCATTTTTTAAGGAGCTTCCTTGTTACCATAAGAGTTTGCTTAGCAACCAGTTAGGCACATACAGTATAGCTTTATATTCCAGGATTAATTAACACTGTTGGATTGACTGTTTTAGTGATTAAAGTGCTGGGCTGAAACTGCCCCTTGTTCTCTCAGGTTTTACACATAAAAGAGGAAGCGCCGTCACACACAGCTTCTTTGTGAGACAACGCTGAATTTCCTTTAAAGCAGCTCTTGCAAGTCTGATGCAATCTTGTAATATTCTATCTAAAAAAATACAAACAAGCTGTTCTTCCTTTCTGTCATGGTGGTGTCTTGGGATGCCTTTGTATGTTGGGCAGACGTGCTGAAATCCATTAATAAATGAGTGTGGTGTTTAATATTCCACACTGCAGCTGCTTCCTGGTGTGTTTTGAACACTAATATCTTCATGTTTTTTACAGCAGTGTATAAAAGCATATCGTCTACTGAATCAAACTATGTTCATTACAATAAAGCTAAAGTGCCATTATTGCCACCTAGCCACGAAATGCTGCAGGCTGCGTTGCTTCAGCTATTTCCTTCAGCATGGGGTAAATGGCTAATATGCTGGATAATGGTGGATGCTAGAAGGTTAGGGTATGTTAGCTTTCTCCAGTGACAATAGGGTGCAGAATATGAGATGTTGGTGGGTTAGTGTACCACATAGTGCCACTGTAAGAGCTGCTCAATTAGGCTTTTTTAATTAGGAGGCAATGTTGTTTAACTGCCATAAGGGCTGGTTTCCAAACACATGGCCTCTTCCCTGTATTTATTAATCCAGTTTGTGTGTGTCTCTTAGAGAGAGAAAATGGAGTACCAGCACCATTTGCACATGACATATAATCAGAGGAATCTGCACATTTTCTAACTCAACTTGTACTTCAGCAAAGACAGGGGTCTCCTGATAATTTGAATCCTGTGTGAACTGACTCATTTGAGTTGAGAATTTGAGAATTATGCAAATGTTCTTTTTCGAGGCGCAGGAGTGCAACAGTACAATACGTGAGCATCAGCAGCATCAGCTATCAGAGAGCAGATTTGACATCAGGAAATGCAAAAAGACATCTACAGTGGTTTAATGACATGCTCAAAGTCATATGATTTTGGAAAGCGATTTCTTTATTCTTCTTCTAAATGTATGTGTATCTTCTTATCTATCATGATGCAAGGCAGTAATGGGATACACAGAGGACATTTTTGAAGCTTTCTTAAATGATTTCCCTGAGGACTAGCAATCGTGACACACGATAAACTATAATGTGCAAAACACTTTTCAAGTGGCTCTGTAATATTGTTACACCAGATGCAACATCTTCTTCACTGTTTTCCACTATGTTCTCCATTTTCTATTTTCCGTGGCACCATATTCCAACCTCCACCATCTCTTCTATTGTTTATTTTATTTGTGCGCTTGTTTTTGTGCCCCCCCCCCACCAATACCAAATCACACATTGCTTTTACTGCTGCAATAATGTAGTTTCCCCCACAAGGACCATCAATCATCTCATGTGATCTAGAAACGATGCTGCTTCCCAGTGCAAACATCAGGAGTGGGGTGAGACACCAGATCTCAGCCTGAAGGAGATTAAAATGACCCTGGCATGTCATGTAGTGAAAAGTGTGCAACCGCTCAGTCAGCTGATTGACTTGGAAGTGGGAAAAAATGTAAAGAAGTGAGAGACATAATGGGTATGTTCTTGGATGACGGGCTCTGAGCAGCAGTGGTTGATTCCACTCCCGGCATAGCAGGCGGCGTGGCAGGCGGCGCGGCAGGCGGCGCAGCGGTGTACGCTTCTCTCCGCAGGCAGGAGACACAAGTGGAAATGAGGAGAAGATACTTCTTCACTTGGGAATCCATCATTCTGACACCACCAAACACAATCGTAAGAGCACGATGTAGGTAACGGCTCAGCTCGCCTCTTACCCACCATCTCAATAATGCAACACTTAAGAGTGACGCATAGTTAAAGGCTCGCACACGTACTGCACAAACACATTGATAATAACTCTGACCAAGACTGATTTCACGTTTATGCATTTTTCCTATGCCATTCCTTCTCTATTACGTGCATATTGTCTCACACACGCACACACACAAACACACAACACTCTGTATCCCATTTTTTATCTGTTCCTCGCACACACATATACACACACCCCTCCCTCAAGTTTGAAAGGTGTGAAATCCCTGGTCGAGGTGATATTGAATGTTCATTATTCATGAAGAGAGCCCTCCCTCCCTCACACACACACACACAGGATACACACACAAACAGGCGAGCACACGGCCTCACAGGTGATTTATAACAAGGAGTTCCATTAATAATTGATGCAAGATTTTATTACCTATTCATCCATCACTATTTAGCCACTGGATGCTCACTCTGGTTACCACTCCCATTATTAGCCTACCAGACACCCAATAATCAGTAGACTATCATCCTCATGCACAACGTCGCCTCCTCTGTGATAAATGATCAAATACAGGAGAGGGAAGTTTACAAAAGGCTTAGCATCTCACCGAGCAGTGGTCGGGTTAATTGTAGCACTAGTAGTAGAACCATGGACACTATTGTGGGACAGTTACACTCCTTTAACTCTTCCCTAGGTGAACATTTGTGTTGTAAAACATTGTACAAATCATGTATGTAAGATTTTTAATTTGTAAAATTAAGTTTTAGAATCAATTTTAAGATTTCACTGATTACCTTTAAATCACTTCCTCGTTTAGCTGCCAGTTATATTGCTGAATTGGTGCTCCCCTTTGAGCCAGAGCCTCAGATCCTCAGACATGGCTCTGGTGGCTGTTCCTAAGTCCTGGTTCAAGACTAAGGCCGTATTCAGACCAAATCAGGCGCTGCGGCGTAAACGCCAGTCCTCCCATTCATTTGAACGTACAGTAGGTAGTGCGTTTAGGCTGCGGTGGTGGTGACTGCAGGGGGGCCATGTAGTGACACTCCCACACCGCCATACAACCCTGCGCTAATCGCTGCTACGCCTGATTTGGTCTGAATACAGCCTAAAGCTGTCAGGGCCTGAGGATCAGTGACATTCTTTATATCACTTCTCAAAACGTATCTTTTTAAAAAAGCTTTTTATTAATGCTAGCATTCTGTTTTATTTCCAACATGTCTTATCTGTTTCATTATTGTTGTTTTTATCTTATATTTTGATTGGTATTTTATTCCATTTTATTTTTGTATTATTTGAATTGTCTGATTTTATTTGCCTCATTGCAGTCCTGAAATGTTTTAGTCCTGGTTCAACCACGTAAAGCACTTTGTATCTTTGTTTCGAAAAGTGCTGTATAAATAAAGTTGATTATTTATTATTATAAAATTAATGTTTTGAGGGTTATGGGTGGCTGGAGCCTATTCTTCGGCAGGTTTCCAGTCTATCACAGAGCTAACACACAGACAACCAGTCACACTCACCAAACTTGCATTTCTTCGAACTGGAGCACTCGGAAGAAACCCACGCAGAACCGGACAGAACATGCAGACTCCACACAGAAAGAAAGAGGACCTTCTTGCAAAGAGGCGACAGTCCGTAATCCTCGTCAGTCATACTCCTTTCATTGAGGATTAGAGTGTGCATTAACATGTAGGATTTACATCTATAAGGTAAAACCTTTTTCATGATAAGACTGTATCTACTTTTACATTAAGAACAATGCCTTATCAGGTTTCTATGTGTGCAATTTGCTATCTGTGTTTGCACATAGTTAAATTGTTAACATACAATTTTCTATTGGTTATTCCCAGAATATCCACGTGTGGCAGCTGAAGTATGGTTAAAGGGAAATTTAATCCGTGTGGTTGAGGGTCATTTTCACAGTTTGGTGGGTCACTCTGAGCTTCACATTGCCAAGTTTTATATCCAGGATTATGGGTATTTGAACTTGGCTCACCTCTGTGCTACCTGCAGTTTGTGGTGAAACCACTCCAGACTCTTCTGTCTGCTGCAAAAAATGTCAGTGCATGTGAGTCAAAGTGCACTTTTAAACCTGCATTAACTATTTATTTACAATTTATTTTTCATTTTTTTGGACAAACAGTTTCCCATTTACACGTCCAGCAAATATGGACCAACATTAGCATTTGTTTTGAGTCATTTTTCTGGTCACCTGGTGAATGTCACTCTTCTTTAGCCTTTCCTCTCAACTCCTGAAGGAAATATCTGGCTTCTTAGCTGCTAAAGGCTACAGCCACACTATGTTTTACGCATAACTTTTGCTATGTTTACACCTAGCATCCACACTACTCCAGCGTTTTATAACCCCTATAATGGAGACCTTTTAAAATGCTGCTGATTCCGTTTTAGTTTGAAAACTCCAGATTGCATTTTAATGAGAACAGGCAAAAATGGAGATGCTCTAAAACGATGACGCAGACACCCACGTTTGCTTCCTGTTTACAGGCGGAAATTATTTCTGAAATGGTGACAAAACGCTTGTGTGTACAAAGATCATTTTTGTTTTATAATGCCGTTTAAAACAAAAACATAATTGTGTGGATGTAGCTAAAGGCTAACTTTTTCTGTCTGCTGTTTGGTGCTAGGCGGGTAGCGTACAGTGGGGTTTTAGACTGAAATGAACTCTGTAGAGAGCGTTGAGAGTGAACCAAAACAGTGAAGCTGCGGGCTGGAAAACCAAAACAATATTATTATAAATGATACATTTCTAGTTATAAATCTCCATACAGCTGAGACTGAAACTGCGTTGTCGGGTGATAATTCTGTATGGGTTAAACAGTACAAGCCCTTTCACATACAAATAGTTACCTGATCCAATGCTACTATGTAAATATTGATTAAAGCCACTTTAAAGAGAAAGAAATGAGGTGATTTGATTGGTCTACACTACAGTCTATAGAGCTTTGGAGTAATTCTTTTCAAGTATCTGCGTTTTCATCCGAAGTGAATGAGATTTCAACATTTTGATCAATCAGAAGTCACATTACTGTTAAAATTAATTCGTTATGTTTGTATTTTTTTATTAATGATAAAATGTTATTATCAATATTTAAATAGAATATCTTTTCCATTAAAAATATGTGATACCATCCTATCTTCCCATACTGATGATTATGTAACATTTACGTTATGCTGCTGACATTTAATATGCCCACCAATATATTATCTTAATAGGGTCATTGTCTCATTGTCAGTTTTTCATTATCTGCAGTGGAACAATATTCTATTACTTTTCTTTTGTTTAATTTCCACAGGACAACCTGCCTTCACTTTCTAATATTACAGTCCTTGAGCAGTAGAGTCACAAACCTGAGGTCTCAGCTGTCAACACAGATATCATATGACTTGATTAAATGAGGGTAGAGCTTCCCTGGCTTTTAGCCTTTGATTCAGCACAGTGGGCTCATTTAGCTCATGGCTGTGATATGGATTGTTCCTCTTATTATAAGGTTATCGCTGGTGAGTATCACATCCTAATCTTCTAATATTCAAAACTTGACTATCGTGCTGTGACTCCCCCTCTCATAATGAGGCGAGGAGGAGAGTAAGAAAGAGGTGAAAGGATTATTTTGACTTGCCTGTAAAAATAGATTTATTTACGCTGTAAGGAGTTGAGAAATAAATACACACAGAAGCAGACCAGATGTTTTAAAGTCATTCAGGTCTGCTTTCTTGAAGATTGAAGACAGATTGGTGCTAATCAGATAGTGAAGCAGCTCCTTGATATCTTTATTATATCTCCAGAAGGGCCAATTTTTTATTTTTTGATCAAATTAAAAGTATGTTAATGCATTTGTCTTCTGGACGAAGAAGCAGAAGTTTGTGTGTTTGTCAAATGGTACAGGCCTATTTTACTGCATGTTCCACAAACATCAACAACACTAAATATTCATAACTTAGATTTTGTTGTTCATTTGTTGTACTGAATTCCTGTGATTCAGTTTGGCAGTGACAGCTGGTTCAAATGTCCCCTTTGCTTTACTTTTGGATCATGGATTGTGTCATTAAGCAATATTTATCACATTAACTAAATCAATTGATATCAATGTCAAATTAGTCCTGTGTAAATTGAGTGCAGATTGTTGTTGGTTCAACAATCTGAAACAGAAAGCTTACACAAACTGGCTGTTTGTTCCTGCACAGCAAAGATAGTGATCTTACAGAAAACACAGATTGCAATTGTTCCTATTTGGTTTTATTTTATTTTATTTTTGCTCAGAAGCATGTAAAATAAACTGATTAAGCCATATGGGATGCACAATATCATCTTAGTCATCATTTTTAAGTCAAAATTTTGGGTTGCAGTGTGCAACGGCTTTCCGAGGACTCCAAAAGGATGCTCGTGTTGCTTGGTTTCTGCTGGATAGGTAAATAGACAGCTAACATATAGTATAGCTGATATTATATCCAGGCCTTTTGTTGTGGTTTGATCTCGAGTCTTTTTGTCCACTAGTAGTCAAACATTGCTTGCTGTAGCTTTGCTGGAACAGAATGCATCAGCCTTACTTCCATGTATTTGACATGCAGCATGGCTTGTCTCATCACTTTCACAATCCCTGTGAGCTTTCTCTGCATTGCTGCAGCCTGCTGTAGCATTCTTTACATTCAACATACCCTTCAGGTAGGAAAATCTATAGGAACCTGTGGCTGAGATTAGTATTCTGCTGTCTGCCTGAGGACATCGCCACAACTTGAGAACTGCATTTTGATCAGCAAAACAAAGTCCTATATATACAGCATATGTATATATGGAGGGGACATTATTACTGCAAAGCAGAATTGTATGAGCCAGAATCAGCTGTTTAGCAAATATAAGTAAGACAGTCAGAAGCTTCCACCTGGCTAGCAGCCCAATTCAAGCACTGATCTGCATAATAATAATTGCCAAAAGGTTTGTTCACAGACATCAGCCAGTCAATAAAGGCTTTAATATTTGTTTGTGACAAGAAGAGACATTTGGCCTCCAGTCCCTTCATCCAAACATCACCTTAATTCTTCTTTACTCCTCTTTGGCGGTGTCAATAAAGGCTGCAAACATGTCAGAAAATCCATCGGTGTCATTTTGCTTTGTTGTGGTCTTTCAGAAAATAATATAATTTTAACTAATCACACAATACTTTGTGATAACAGGTAATGATTGCAATTTAGCTAAAAAGTCCATCCTGGGTGTGTAAACTGTTGAACAATTGAAAGCCCAAGTTGAAGCAAAGAGATGTTATTTGTATAGAAGGACTGTATAAAAACAGTTATACTTTCTCATGTGAATAAATAACTAGATACATTGAACAAGGTAGAATAAAACTACAAAATGAGATGTGGGTCACGAGGTGCAAGGAAGACCGAAGAAGAAAAATAATGGAAAAGACAAGGAAAAGGAAGAGCAAAGAGAGTCTGATGTAAACTGAGGGAGAAAAGATTGAGGCACCGAAGGACTATGCTGTCAGGTCGGCTCTGAGAGGAACAAAAAGATGAGACGAGGATATGAGATGAAGAAGGAAGGGCTAGCAGAAAACTAATGGAGATGGACATGCAGAGGTCAGAGATGGGTAGAGAGACAGACATGTAAAAGGGAAGATAGAAAGGAGGGAGGAGAGAGAGAAAAGAGAGACACAGCGAGGACAGAAAAGGGGAGAAGAAGCAGGACAGAGCAAAAGAGACAACAAAGTCATTCAGATGGGATTATGAGTCATGAAAGCAGTAAATAATTAGAACATCAGCCACTGTCTTGTTTTATTTGCTGAATGTTCTGATGCTTTGGGCTACTGCCAAATTGGTTGATTGAAGAAGTATTAAACCTCCATAAGGTACTATAAGTCTACTAGATGTTCAATATACTTACCAAGTTTGTAAAGTCTGCTGGATGTCTGATTGACAGAGGGTGCACATAGGATGATGGATTTTTAATACATAGCCCAAAGATATATATGCACAAGGAGTCTGGTATAGATACAGCAGGAGTAGTCATTCAGGTTTGTTTAATTCTTCAATACAGATAGAACTGTTTTCAGATAGTGCCCATCAAATTAATAAAATTATGTCACAGACACATACAGAAAAAAATGATGCCCTCTTTTTATTTGTCAGAAAGTGGTATTCAAAATGTAAGCAAAATTAACTGTATTCCAAAGCTGTCTTTGCACATGACTAGAAATCTCAGAAAATTTGGAGGTAATTGGTGCTGGAGCTGATACTGCATGGAACAGGTTGCAGAACAAACCTGGTGAGGTAGTATCTGAAATGTTAACTTTTCCTCTACAATCCACACCAGTGGACATTTTTTTTTGCACTTTTGGTCATTGGTGGTTCAGCATGAAAACAGAAACAATTTCAAACATGAAACAGAGAGGTTTATGATATCAACTTCATGCCAATTTTGGAGGATGTAGTTTGTGGCGCTGTTGAACTGTATTGCCTTATAACTGTTAAGTTACGTTAGTAAGTCGTAAGTCACGTGACGTAACTTAACTTATGCAAGGATGTGCGCAAGGCCAGGCTAAAGTTGCCCGAGCAACAGCCCATTTGCCCTCTCTGGCTGAGCTGGATGAAAAAAATAATAATAATTGTTCGCCATATTATGCAAAATGTTATTATTTTTTTGCTTGTCACGTTCACATCACGTCGCGCAATATTGACTTATATTATGCTATCACATGAACCAATCTTAGCTAGCTAGCTGGCTAACATATAGGCAGCAGGGTACATGCAAAATCTGATGGTTTTGACTGTTAAATCATGCTAGATATGCTAGGACAGGCTGATTTGCACACTCACACACACCCTGCTACAAGGCTCACACTCTTACACACAAGACACATACATCCTCATGTCTAGACAAATAGTCTATCAACCATCCTTAGATGCAAACACACATACACTCTCTCAGTCACATACACTCTCTGGTAGACATTATCGCCCACTTCCTGCTTCCATCAGAGAGGAGATTATACCTTCCTAGAGGTGGCACAAACAGCATTTGATCTTTTTTTTTATTCCATCTGATATTTAAACAACATTGCATTGCTTTTGAAATGGAGTGTTTACTGCTGTGAGTGTAACCGACACTGTCCCCTGGCTTTTCTTGTTTCTGTCTTTTATCAGAATCACAATCAGAATCACAATCGCTTTATTTGCCAAATGTACAATGTACGCAGGAATTTGACTTGGTGATACAGCGCAGTGACACACAAAAAGTTAAAAGGTTAAGTTTTATAGAATTGTATACAAGTAAGTAAAACAGTATGCTGCATTATGTACAGTCCTGGCAGGACGGTGGGTTCCATAGTAGGGTTTGTACTGTCCCATACAGTGTGTATGTGTGTGAGTGAGTGTGTGTGTGTGTGTGTGTGTGTGTGTGTGGGAAGAGGGGGGTTACATAGTCTTAGTGATCAATGACAGTAGTGACGATAGACTTTTCACCCTCATCCTATGGACAATCACATGCATGTTTAATCACAGATTAATACACAGATTTTCTGTTTTCCTGTCTCACTCACAAATACATGCTCATACACAGTCACACACACACACACGCACAAAAGTATGCGTTCATTTTCGGACCTAAAATCACACACATTCTCCCTCAATGTATCTCTCTCTCGCTCTCTCTCTCTCTGTCTGTATTCACACACATACACACACAAATCGAAAGAAAAGGCATCCCTTTGTCAGGATAATAAGATAATTGGGAGGTTGGTTCCAGCGAGACTCAGGGCGGGTCGAACAGTCTGCTGCTGAGTCGCTGATACGGCCAAACACCAATTAGGCATTGTCTGACCCAGAGAGGGAGAGAGAGAGAGAGAGAGGGCAAAAGTTACAGGTGGGGGCCAAAGACAGAGGAGGGTGATGGGGGAAAGAAGAGGAGTGAGAGTAGTAAGGGAGAGGAGGAGGTAAGGGTGAGGGTTCATGGGTGAAAGGAGGAGGTGGCTCTTTCTGTCAGGACATCCAGTTATCACCTTCATCCTGCCACTCTTTGTTTTCCCAGTGTCTGTGTTGTTGCATGTTTGTATTTTGAATATTTACATTTCCAGCCCTAAAATATGTTTGTATAATGGAGAAATGGAGAAAGTCTGCTACACAGAGGAAGAGGAGACTGGTTCTGTCTATAGGATGTGATTTCTGTTTACTCACCCTGCTGCCAAATACTTTGATTGTAAATTACATGCAATTGCAACTCTTGTCAAAATGGTGCGTAATCTACATGATTTGATTAAGGTGAGGGAAGGTGTTTTATTTAAGCTACCTTTCATCACGTCATTATTGTAGCGTAGATGCTCAGAGTTAAATTTAATTTAATTTATGGAATTATAGCATCTTTCAAATGAGACAACCCTTGTGAAAATGTGTGCAATCTACTTGTTGCTTTTAGCCTATTCATCGCATTGCCCCTGGATCTGATGGTGCTGTAATGGTATGCGTTGCTGTTTTTCCACCAAAATGAGACATTTTCACAAAACATATTTGCTTCAGGGTTCGACCCCCCCCGTCGGCTGCGGCCTTTCTGTGTGGAGTTTGCATGTTCTCCCCGTGCCTGCGTGGGTTCTCTCCGGGTACTCTGACTTCCTCCCACCATCCAAAGACATGCAGGTTAGGTTGATTGACGACTCTAAATTTCCTGTCAGTGTGACTGTGAGCGTGAATGATTGTCTGTCTCTATGTATCAGCCCTGTGATTGACTGGCGACCAGTCCAGGCTGTACCCCACCTCTCACCCAATGTCAGCTGGGATAGGCTCCAGCCCCCACCGACCCTCTGAGGATAAGCGGTATAGATAATGGATGGATGGATGGATGGATGGATGGATATTAGCTTTACTGGGGCTAAGAAGAATTTACGTTTCAGTTGTCATTATCATCATATTTGTTATAAACCTTGTTATTTTTCTTCAGTCTTCATGTTGGTTACAAGGGGTTCTAATAGCTATACATTTTCACTGTGGGTAGCTCAACACGGAAACTGTGTATTTTACTGTGTTCATGGCGAAAATGTGACTGAAACATACTGAGCATATTGATGAAGTTTCTAGGGAAGTTTTTGATCCTTTTTTCTACTTTTAACTTTCTGAACATGTGTCATATCTATTGGTGGACAGCTGACCACAGTTTCTTTTTTCTATGAAAAATTTAAAGACTTCACTTTGAACACCTTTCAAACCTGCAGGGGGTTGAGTATTTGATGCTAAAAAGAGTGGTTTTGGGTTAAGTCTCACTTAAGGAGCTCCATTGTTGTGCAAAAATTCCCACTGGCCTTGAAAACCATTGAAACAAAGTCTGATATTTTATCATTTTCTTTTTAAAATACTGCTTCTTTAATGGATTCAAATGTAAAACCAAAGAGTGGCCCTAACAATACAATTAAGATAGCAGTTTCCTATCACTCATAATTGAATTGACTAGTACACAGAGGGCTAATTGCTAATTTATCATTGAATAAGTATTATGTTTAGGAATATCTAACTAGGTGTATTAGCAATCTATAACCATGTTGTTCAAGCCTTGTAATCTGAGTGAGGTCCAGAACTGCTCCTGTGTGACTTTCCAATCTGTCTTCAACAGACTGTAGCTGTCACAGTAAACTATATTAGATCATTTATTCATTTACTTGTAATAAAATTTGCATGAAAAAATTTATCCATCCACAAATACAGCTATTTCAGCATTGAGGAAAATATTTTGTGAACATGTTAGCATTTCAACAAAGGCAGCATACTTTGCAAGTGAAAAGAAGTCAAAGCAGGTGTACATTTGGGGAATCAAAAACTTTATCAGACTTATTTTTGAACATTGAAACCAAAACATCCCAAAGCAGAATATTCCCCTGACTTGGCTTCTTCTTCTTTCAGTTTTTTTTTTTTTTGCAGAGAGACTCGTGGGAACTTCCAGCTTGTCCAAGCTTTGAAACATGCAAGGAGTTTTCTTTGTCAGCACAAACAGCTGAAAAGACGTGCGTTATTTTCCTGTCTCTTCTGGCCTTTGTCCCAAAGCTATTTTTATTGTATTCTGAACTGGAGCATGTAAAATGTCAGGAAGATCAAATAAACTCGCACCTTGTAGGGTTAGGGTTACTCGCACCTTTTCTTCCACACATACCTCAACATGCAAATAGCTCACTATTCAACCACCTTTAAGTCTAGACTGAACACAAATGCCCTATACTCAAAGTACAGAAACATCGAAGTTAAGAATAATAATAAAAAATACTGCAATTTCATATGGTTTTGTCACATGTATGAGAATGCCTTTACTTATCATGTGCTTTTACTTATTATTACTAGTAATTTAACTACTTTACCTTCAGCATTGATGATATTTTATAACCTGTTTAAGCAGAAAAGCCTAACCAGGGACAGGGGTCTCAAATTAGCCTTGGCTATAAATCCTTCATGCAATACATCGGTAGCATGTTCTTTGTAACTTGTTGCAATATTTTCTTGCATTGTCCCTGACAAATAAACTAATAGAAAAAATAAAAAAAGAGTAAACTTTTCAGGCTGGCCAGGCAGACTGTGTAAGATTATATTGTAATGTCTTTGTGGTTGTGTGTTGTAGATTTGTTGTGCAGTCAGAGGATAATATGGCAGTTACTGCTAATCTGGGATTGTTATTTTACAGATCCTCCATATGACTGAATTTAGCTACTTGTTAGCTAATTGTTATTTATGTAGAATAACAAACGAACTTACTGTAGCCCGTGGAATTAGATGCCACACAGGACACAATTACTTCAGGGTTTCTTTTGTAGCTTTAATTTCATTTTTTGACCACATTTGCAACTGGTCATTTTAACAGAGTGCATGAGTCCCTTTCTGTGTATAATTGTAAAGGACACTTACATTCCAAACGTCTCACTATCCCCACGTGGAACTTCCTGGAGATTGCACAACTCAACACACTGTCATGTACCTTCAAACAGAGTTAAAATTGATGTAA
>LKNJ01004630.1:50570-76646 GCA_002120245.1 Maccullochella peelii | reverse complement strand
TTTTATTTTCCTTCAACCGAAGGTGGTGCCCCGTTTTAATAATATAATAATAAATATCTAAGAGGTAGGATCGCTACATCCATGTCCAATTCATTGAGCCGAAGAGTACCTTTACAAAAAGCCCACAGTCCCACACATGCGGGTGCGTGTTGGAAGTCCCAAACAACTATGGGTCATACCTTGAGTTGGCAGAAGATCTCACCACTGTCCTTGATGCAAACATGTGGGTGATGGACATTATTTAGTGGTAAGTGTCAGGTGCAAGTTTAATTTAAATGTTTGTCTCTGTACATCTAAATCTGCATGTGGCTCATATCCATGTTCTTTTTGTTTGTCCTAGGTGATTTGGCGCTTGACTGCCTGTAGGTCTCTGAGGGACAGCATTGTTGTAGCATACACATTTCAATAATCCTTTCACTCTCGTTCTATCTTGTTCCATACATTTTTATTATAATGTTTTTGTATTTGGGGCCCTCTCTGTATGGTGCCTACTGAATTTAACATAAATCGTCCTTTACTAAAGACTAATCCTAGGCCTGTAGGGTAGGGCAGGGTAGGCTACAAATGTATACACTATCCATTGTTTATTGATGCCACTTGCCTGTATCAAACTGAGGAAGCAGAATAAGATAAGGTTCTTGTCCAAGAAGTCCCCATCAAATTCACCTTCATCTTTAAGTCTGTGAAGACAGTCGAGCCAAAACTCCACACACTCTTTACATAGAAAGCCCCACCAGCTTTCTATTCTTTGGTTGCTTGTGCTTTTGCCATAGATAAAGCTTCTGTCACCCCCATGAGCACCATCATCATTGCGACGTAGATACCATTGCATATTCCGTATAGAGCTGTTTTCCGTCCCCATATCTGTCCTCAGGATACGGGCGCATCCACCTAGTTCCCCTACTGTCTCGAGGTAATAACCTCCTATAACTTTGGGGTCACTGCTTGTACAGTACGCATTCAACCATAGTATTCTTCTTGAGAATCCGTCAATGGCTCCATTGATGCATATACCGAATGGTTTTAATTTGTCATATGAATCAACATGCCATACAAAATTGGGCCCCTTGGAAAAGTATGCTCGTCTGTTCAGTCTTCTACTTCTTCGGATTTCTGTGCCCTCTGGGTCAAGAGTGGACAGAATTAGGTGGACATCTTCTTTCCGTACATGAAATCCCCTTTCTTTGCATTTAGTGTATATCCACCTGTAGCCATGCAGAGCCCCTGAGCCTTGGAGCTCCTCCCTTATGAACTGAATAGTTTCAGCTAAACTGTCAAAATGTTTTTGACGACAGTCCATTCTTCTTCAGGATTCGTTTTAGTGTTTTCAAGCTCAGAACAATCCTGTTTTTTGCACTCAAAATATGCAAAATGTCTTTGTATTTCAGGCCCAAGTTGAAGTACAGTTCTATTAACTCCAGTTTTTCCATGGAAGGAGGGAGGATGAAGGAGGGGTTAGAGTGGAGGGAGTAGATTCTTCCTATTTCTCACTCACTGTGCCTGGAGAGAAACACATACAAGGAGAAAGATTAACGGCGACACAACACCTAATATTTTAGCCCTTTAGATGTAGTGAGAAATCTTAATCATTATGATGTCAGCTTGTTATTCCTAGCTAACTTACTCCAGCCTACACTGTCAATAACATTACGGCTCATAATATTGCTTTCGTTTTTTCCCCTCGATTTTTGTGATTACAGAATTAATTGAGGCATACTTAGGGTGTTTAACATGTGTAGTGATTTAAACAAGTAATTTAACACACCATCTGATACTGACAAAACTGGAAAGGTTGGTTTTCAAGTGAAAGTCACAATAAATGCTAAATTACACAAATAAAAGCTGTGAAACGTCCGAACCACACAAGCTTGGGAAGGTAGCTAACTGTTAACATGATGTTAGCTAGCTAGCTGCTTGACTGCTGTGGGAGGAAAACCCCGAAGATGGGCCAGATGTCTTCCAGAGTCTTCACCACACCATAAACTTACTTCAATAATAATAATAAAACAATTGAGTCAAAAGAGTTCAAATATGAAAAGAGTTTACTGTTAAAGCACAAAAAATAGAGCAAACACGAGTCAGGTCCATGAAGTGACTGAAAATCAACAGCTTGATCTCTCCCTTTTATCCTGTCTCTTTCACCCCTCCTTTTGTACACCGTCTCTAAGGTCCTTCTGCTTGACCTTGAGCATCTCTGTGCCTCAGCTTGGCCTGACACCATTGTTTTCTTCAACTGAGAAACAATCGTGTCCACTCAAGGTTTGCAGAGATTTCTGCAACGACATCATTTTCAGTATATACCAACTCTCTTTCTCATACACAATTATTTCCTAGTGTCAGTCTACCTAATAACAAAAAATAAGACTTTAATGATTAAAAACAGTAGTACCTTCACTGATTACTCTTTAAAATGATTCTTCATAATGATTCTTTGTCTGTACTAACCTTTAACATAATTTTATACTAATCTGACCTTTCTGACTTGACCTTAGCATTTTAGCATTGCATATATAAAATATCCCACACTGCTCATCAGTGTGGCTCACAGTGAATGCTAAATTACACATAAAAGCTGTGAAACTCCAAAAACACAAAGCTAAATCAACTGAACGTATTTCACTATCGTTAAATCTGCCGTTAAATCTAGATAAAATTGAACTTACTTGGCAGATGCGGTCGCCGTCAGAATGCTCCATGGGGCATGCATGCGTGTGTATGAATGATCCACTCCATTTGCTGCTGTGTAGAAAAAAATGAAAACCGAGCGCACGGATTGCAAAACCGTGCGCATGGATTTATACAGTGAGTTTTTTTTTCTACCATATGACCCCAGAGGGGCTCCGTAAGATACTGAACATTAATATAGCAGCAAACAACTATTTGCTATGTAAAGATATAGTGGCGTAATGGTGTCCTGATCAGAGAATGATGTCACACTCGAGCTTACACCCCTTACATTTTACAATTATAGTTCTCTAAATTTAGAAAATATATATGTTAAAATAATCTTCCCCAGTTTTAAATTAGGGTAATTCTTAGAGATTTGATAAATATGGACCCGGGCCTGCATTTAACCTCAAAAAACAATTTAGGAGTAAGAAACTTCTTCACTGAAATAAAGAAAAAGACACATTTATCAACTTATTTACTTAACTTCCACTTACAGAAAAGTGTAGGAGGACTCTCAAGTGATCACATTATTAACACATGTATGCTCAGAAAGGAATAGTCAATCAGACACACAGATTAACCCTGCATCTGCCTCATTGTTCATTCCCCCCCAAAAATCAGAGATTTTCTCAGTGATTTGTTATTCTGTAAAAACTTATTATTATTATTGTTATTATTATCATCATTCATTTTATTTTATTATTATTAAACAAAGATCTAATTATGTTTGCGAAATTGTGAATAATATTTCCAGTAGTGTTTAAGATGGAATCAACAATGGAATCTATTCTAACAATATCTTAATCTAAAATATGTCTATATCTTTTGAGATATAAATAAGGAGGAAATTATAGGAAATTGACTGAAATGCAAACCAAACAAAAAAAAAAGCAGGGAGGCAATTCTGCTTCTGGTAAACGAGGTACATCATGGAAATAAAACCACGTCTATACTCTATCTGTTACATAGAAGCTGTTCTTATTTTCAGCTTCTTGACACTGACATATCCATCATTCTGTTCCTGAGCCTGCTGACTGTGTTTTGCATTGGCCTCTAGGTGTCTATCTTTGCCCATGACATGCCATCAGAACATAGTGACTGAATCCAGCACCAATACAATTTAAACTGCCATTTGAGCATGAGTACATTTTTGGAAACGTACTATACAGTAGGAGTGTTTACAGAATAATCCAGTTATCCAGTCTGTAGGAGTTTTTGTTTTTCACTCATGTCAGTTTTGTATTTTCTTGTTCTGATTCAGTACAAACACATGCAGTGTATGGACAACGTCTCCACTTGTATTACTTATTTCTGGTGTTCACCAACACCTGTACTTAGCCACTCTTTATGGCTACTTTATAACTAAGTAGCCATAAAGAGTGCCAGAGTGTGGGGGTTTTCAGAACACATGGAAACATGTGCTAATGATGTCATTGCACTGGCCTGCTGTCTCAGACTTTAACTTTAAAATATTACTTTAAATGTGCATCATGTGTACTGTCAGGATGTGTCAAGACATACTGTTATTTTGTACTAACTGGCACTGCTTTCATGCAGAGTTAAGTGCGTTTGACCACAAGCGTGTGTACTGAGGCAGATTCGCTGACTTCACTCAAACTAATCCTGTCTCCTCTGTCATGTGATGTTCACATACCACCTGCTGCTGTGACTGCTCCTCCTCACAGAGCTTTTTAAACTCGTTATCTCTGAAAAACATTTCCCTTCCACTGGATAAGTGGCCACAGGTCACTCTGCTTTTAATGATATCCAGTCTGAAAATATCACAGCAAGATTTTTACTTACATATTTTCTTTGATGTATGTTACGACTATTGCTTGTTGTTAAAGAGGATGTTTAAATTTGTTGCTTTTTCTAATTTTATTCTAATTACTAATATTGTTGTTGTTGTTGTTGTTATTATTATTATTATTATTATTATTATTACCCAAACTGCCTGTTGAACATCCATCTAGCATCCTGCTTCAACTTTGACCTACTGTACTTAATGTAGTTGTGTACACACAGTTTTCCTGTGCAATGAGGGATTATTATAGACATTTCAGGTGTGCTCACTGTCAGCTTGACCTCCAAAGTGGTTGGATAAACTATTGGCTTGTTAACAACTTGTCTGTTAATCAGATTTCATGTTATCATAATTGATAGAAAGGATGGACAAACATCAAAACTAAGAGGACTCAAGTTTTAATACATTTAAATCATTCTTAAGGTAGTAGCAGCAGCAGCAATAGTATGTCATAGTAGCAGCAGAAGTAGATGAAGTAGATGTAGAGGTTATTGTAACTGAATAGTAGTTGCTCTAGTAAAAGTGTTTGTTGGTATATTCTTGCGAACATATCACCACATATAAACAAAGACTATGTAAAGCCACAGTATATCACTGCAGCTCCTCTTCCTGTGTTTTCTTTCGTCTTCTCTTTCCTCTTAGCATGCAGGCTCACACCCTTACATAGACTACACTGTCATGGCTCTGTATGTCATCCAGCCAATTATGGCAATTCTCAGACTAGCCCCGGAGTCCCCCAGGAAAGACCTCAAACCAGATTGCTATAACTCCATGACTTGCTCATCACTGTCGCAAATAAGTGGATTTTATCCTTTATCCATTCAGTCCTGTGCGAAGCAGTGTTAGGATTTTTAAATTCATCCACATCAGCTGAAATAATACCAGGTTCTGTCTCTTTGCATCTGCAGAAGGATCATCATCAGCTGGATGTGCTTTACAGCAGGCACTGTTGGCCAGATACTCGCTGGTAAGAAGAGTGATTAGAAAGTATTTTTCTGGAGAAATTGCATATGATTGCTGTAAACTGCTGCAGCTCAAAGTGTGGATGATGACATGAAGACTTGTTTGCCATGATCTGTTACAAATCCATGGAGTATATGATGACAAAATTCAATTGTTTGGAATGACAGTTGTTTCCAATATAATCCACCCGCCTTTTAAACCCCACACTGTACATCAAGAATCATGGTTACACTTGATTTTTGGAGAGGGTCTAATCTTTCAGTGTGTATTTACTGTAGGCATTTTGTAAGAATGAATTGTGCGCAATTAAATGTTAATCCCTTATAGCCAGTGAGGTGAAATGTCACCTTTCTGACTTCCCTACCCTGTCTGTGGCTCTCAGCTCCTACTGAAGACGTAAGCCTTTAAAAATAGCTCACAAATATATAGTTTCATTTTAAAAAAGGGCTCAGTAATTTTCTAAAACAGCTGGTCACTGTAGCTTTTATCAAACGTTACTCATGCAGGAGGATGTGCAATTGTTGGGGACTATTTTCAGCTGCGGATTAATCCACATTTGGCGCTCTAGTGAGTATTTCTGGCAGCAGGATGGTGTATGTGGGATTGAGTCCAAATAAACTGTGTGTGTTCATGGTAATGAAGGAACATGTCACTCTGTGCAACATTGATGTCATTTTAATTGTTTTTGGACAACAATGGAGTTCTATGGCACAGAGGAATAAGATATATCAGGCTTTGATACACACACATTAATTGTTGGTAGGATAGATTCATTGTTGGTTTGTCTGTGCACATGGCATTTGTTGATAAGAAAAATATGGAATATCACCAAACTTGCCTTTTAAGTCATTATGGCATATTTTTCTGAGTTTTTTTATGGCATGATACATTTAGATGATGGTTAATGTTTTGGAACAAAAAGTAACATCTTTACATATTATATAATATTTACTTTTTTTTTTGCATGAAACAATTTGTAAATGAGTGTAGCACAAGTATAGTGTGCCCCATGATCTTAATGTTTTTCTTCCACCCAGACTGAGATTGAAATTCAAGATCAAACACTGGCCCACTCTCCCTCCCAGCAATGTGTGTGTCCCTGGGTGCTGCTCAGCAGGCGCTGCTGTTACCCAGCCCCTGGTCTCCTGCAGTGCTGACTGGATGGATACTGTGGATCATGCTGGCAGACCTGCTGCTACTGATCCACTCCTGCAGACTCGGGAGTAGGGGTACTACAGGCCAATGTTGGTGTATGATGTCAGACTGTAAAATGAAGTGCAAACGAATTGTCAGACAGAATTGCATTGCTCCAGTGCACTGTTCAAAATATGCCTTTAATTTTCTTTCCTGTTAGCTGTGGATTAGTTCTTAATTCCTGGCATAAACAGTTGGTATTACTTGTTTGTTTCAATTAGTGATGAGTGCTGCTGCTGCCTGTGGAGATAAAATCAATAGTTCTGTTCCAACACATTATAACTAAAGCCAAAAATGATTATGGTGTGTGTGTGTGTGTGTGTGTGTGTGTGTGTGTCGGAGGTGGGTGTATTTTTGTGGGTGTGTGTAAATGTGAATGCTAAATAGCTTGGAAATGTCAACCATCTGTACTAGTCTTTTACTTACAGACCTAATATGAACTCTTCCATCATTTAAGAGGACAGCAATGGAAAACTGTTATTTCACCATGCAGTGATGCACTAATGTACAGGTTTTCTGAGTTGCAATGTTCCTGAAATAGATTTATTTGATCTAAAACCATATGTACCATTTTGTAATTTTCTGTTCTCTACTCAAGAAACCTATCAGACGAAAACAGCAACAGTGACAACAAAGAGAACATTTTGTTTGCTCAGTTAGAGAGGCAGCAGCACGGAGAGGTGAAACTTGAAACCACTCTCCACTTTCTATTTTTGCTTGCTTTATTAATTGTTTCTTTAAATCTCTTCCTCTCTTTATTGATTCTCCAAAGCTTTCAGATTTCCAAAGTCAAAAAGATGGTGTTAGTGGTGTTCCTAATGGACATACAGTGTTCCTGGCTGTAAGTGTATAATTATCACAAATTATCATTTATGATAATGTCTTGTAAGTGTTCTATATTCACTTTATATTTTTGTTATTCAAGAATACTTTTTTCACTGTTCATATTACTTGGTGCAAATAGTTCATTTAAAAAGTAAATACTTTTTCAGCACTAGTGTAACATGTGTGTATGTAGTTGCAATATCCAGATCTATTCTTAACCTAGTAAACATGGTTTTGGCATTGGGTTGAATTAGCCCAGTTAAAGGATCATTCCAGTTTCAGGAAACTTGGGTCTTATTTTTGTAGTTTGTCAATCATCCCTATTGTTAGATCGCCAATATAGAAGCCCTGTACAGGACTCACTTGGACCAGCTCTCCGTTTAAAGGGTCAGAGTCTATAGTTCTATGGGATCTTGCCCTATAAGAATTTCTAAAGACTTTTTAAGCTGGTGTCGAGAAAACTCGCCTAGCCTCTAACTGCCTACTTCCGAACGTCTACCCTACCTCCTCTGATAATTTACACCTGACTGAGTAGCCATTAAATCACCAGACACGCTCTTATAGCAGCTTTCCTCTTATAGATCTGAGCACTTGGTAAGTTGCTAGGTTGGGTTTTAAAGGCTCGGAACTTAAGCCCTGAGGGTCTGTTTTATAATAATATCGTGGACAACAAAATTCTACCTTTCAGAACCTTATAGTTGTTGAGCACCCAGTTACCTAATGTTTTACAATCAGGAGAAGCTTGTATTAAAGGAACACTAGAACAAATCGAATTACTTTGCTTTACTTGTTATATGTATTGCAGGAATATTAGCAGGGTTATAGCAACAGCTTTATAGATCAAAAATTCAATCATTTACAGCAATACTCAAAATTATCACTTTCTCTCATCTAATTTTAAATCTTCTTCTCTAACTTATCTGGTTTTAGGAGAGGGGAGGTTTTAGCAAAGGCCTTTTGCAAAACATCCACCTGCCATGGAAAGAGTGTTCTCTTTGGAAATCCCAACTCAGTACAAAGTCAGAGTGTTATGGTCCGTGTATCTATCAGTTTCCTGTCTTGTTTTGTAGTCTTGTTTTGTAGTCTGGTTTCGTGTTTCCTGTTTGTTCCTGCCCTTTTGTGTCTGATTGTCTGCACCTGATCCCCGTTACCCACCTGGCCCTGACCCCCTCGACAGTCCCTTCCCTATTTATACCTGTCCTTTTCATTTGGTCTTTGTCGGTTCACTGTGCTTGTGATGTCTGATCTGATCTGTGTTTGTACCTGCCTGGTTTCCTGCGTTTGTACCTGCCTGTATACCTGCTCCCCAGTTAACAGAATGAACCAACCAACAAGGGACCCAGCGGACAGTCTTCCTCCCAGCCTGCCGTTTAGCTGGGAGGATTTTGATGTACCCAGAGAGACATTCTTTGAGGACCCAGACTACCTGAGGGCCCTCATTGTCTTCTGGAGGGGGGACTGGGAATTTGCCAAAATGGTGGCATGGAACAGGTGGACGGTGATTCCCCGCACCTCTCTTCCTCCTGTCTCTCCCGCCACTTCGGCACCCAAGCCTGGTCCCCCATTGGGGGCCCAGCCGACACCTGGCCCATGCTCCCCGTTGGCATCCCGGCTGATGCCTGGTCCAGCCCCCGTCCAGCTGCAGCCTCTGTCTCCGCCGGCTCCTGTCCAGTGGCCGCTTCTGCCTCCGCTGGCCCCTGTCCAAGGGCCACCTCAACCCCCTGATCCTGCTGAGCAGCAGCCGCTGCCGTGGCCGCTGCCATCCCCTGAGCCTCGTCTTCGCTGCTGGCCTCCTACCCGTCCTCCACAGCGGCCCCCCCACATCTGGATGCCCCCAGGCCGTCCGCCTGAGGTGTTCTGCGATGCCCCGGTTCACCTGTTCCTTGGCCTTTTGTCCCGGTGTCCCTCCTCCGGTCCCCCTCCGCCCGCCCTCTTTGACAGTCCTGTTCTGCCCATGGGACGTCTTTGAGCTGTCCCTTGAAGGGGGGATACTGTTATGGTCCACGTATCTATCAGTTTCCTGTCTTGTTTTGTAGTCTGTTTTTGTGTTTCCTGTTTGTTCCTGCCCTCGTGTGTCTGATTGTCTGCACCTGATCCCCGTTACCCACCTGGCCCCGATCCCCTCGTCAGTCCCTTCCCTATTTATACCTGTCCTTTTCATTTGGTCTTTGTTGGTTCATTGTGCTTGTGATGTCTGATCTGATCTGCGTTTGTACCTGCCTGGTTTCCTGCGTTTGTACCTGCCTGTTTGCCTGCGTGTCTACCTGCCAGTTCACCTGCCAAGGAATAATAAACCTTTGAACCTCCTGCCTGCCTCCACTTCTGTCTGCGCCTAGGTCCTCTCCCTGCTCACCAGTCTCCATCCACCTTCGGTGGACTCTGGTCTTTTCACAGCCTGTATTGGGCTGTTAGTGATGGGATTAGGCTCTCTTCTGATGACTCCCAGCGAGCTTAATTCCCTCACTATTGTGTCCATTTCTTCCACCGCTCCAGGATTCAGTGGATACTGCCTCACAGGGGGATGGACTCCCCCTTCTATGATATGGGTATATTTATTTCCCAAATCACCGCAGTCATTCTTGAACTTAGCCACTCGGCCTTCTCGATTACTGCCTTAACTTCTCTCTTCCCTCCAGGGAGAAGTCACTTTCCTGGATCTTTTGTTCAGTCACCTCTGGCACATGAACTGGTTTATACCATCCTCCTGATGGTGTGTCTCTTTTGAGAGGTCCCAGTCTTATCAGTCAGGCTCGTAGCTTCACTAGGCATCTCCTCACCGGACCCCGATCCCTTCTGCTAAGGTGTAGATTTTTCAAGTCTCTTGTAGTTATCAAGTCATATGTTTCTAGTAGCCACACAATTCCTTTCCAGATCCCAAACGGAACTCTTTTCACAGCTCCATCCACCAACTGGACTCTCAGGTGTCCTTCCTTCTCAAGGCCTTTGCGGGTCATTGACACCTCAGCCCCGGAGTCCACTAAGTAGGGAATCCCATCCACATCAGTGTAGATGTCATCCCCCACCCAGTAGGCATGCTCCAGGGTGACCCGCGGCCTCTGAGCCATTATTTGTCTAATAATAATAATAATCTCCCTTTTTGGCTGGTGTGGTCTATCTGGGTGTTGTTTTGGCAGCCATTATCCTGGCACCATTGTCCTGGTGCCTTCCTCAGCTGCTGTTGAAAGGGTTGGCTCAGGACAGGTTTCTCAGCTGGTCTCTGGCTTAGCTGGAGGTTGCTGTGCTCCCTTCTCCCTTTTGTTTTCATAAAACCTTTTCTTCAGGTCCCCTCTTGTACCACTGCTTCAATCTTTGTCACAGTGGTGCCTTTGGCCGGGAGCTTTGCGAAATCACTTAGTCCCTCTGTCCCTTGGTAACCTTTCTTCGGGTTTTAACATACCTTTCGGCTGGAATTGCCTTTTGCAGCACATGCCAAACCTGGGTGAGTGTATGTCCCTGACTCAAATTCCTTCTTGCTCTCTCGATCTGGGATTCTTTGTCATCCAGGTCTTCCAGCACCAGCTGGTCATAATGCTTTTGTGCCAGTTGTTCCGCGTCCACTGGTTGAGAGGTTACATGACTCAGCCACAGACACTTGGCATCTTCATTCTGAGTGCAAGTTTTAACCATTGGCCATGCCTCGGTCAAGCACTCTTGGATACTTTGTTGGGGATCTTTAACTTTCACCATTAGTTTGATCTTTTTGAACTCGCTCATTTCCTGGCCAAGGAGCTGGTAGGTCGTTCCATCCACCACTACAGCCTTAACTTTTGAAGACTGAGCTTGGCTGGTCTTCTTTGTTGCTGTATTTCCTCCTCTTACTCCCCTTTCTCATCGGAGAGCTCTTGCAGACAAAGTTTCTCTGTTTCTTTGGCATACTTATAAGCTGCCTTTTTCAGTCTCCGCAACATGACATCGTGCAAAATAGCCAGGAACGCTGTTCTGAAGTTCGTTGTCAATTCCTTATGGTTAGCCAGTGAGGTGTACGTTGGCATCATCCGAAAGTTGGCCCATTCCCCCACTGTGGCTACGACTTTCAGCTTCTGTTTTTCTTCCAGGCAGTTAGCCCAGACTTTGGGTACGTCGTAGCTGGCTTGGCCAACTTCTGGCATGTATGCCTGTCTTCCATCTCTAGTGACTTTCGGGCCATAGCCTACTCTGAGGTCTTGTACTCTGGCTGGAGACTCATATTCCACTGAACTCAGCTTCTTCGTCCACTCCTTCCTCATCTTCATCCTCGTCACTTTCTGTGTTCGATCAGATGGTAGGCTGTCATCCCACTCTGCGTTGTGAGTCTACGGCCGCCCTCAGGCAACGGCCTCAGTGGAGGTGCTATGCTTTCTTCCCAATCCTCTGGAGGGCCTGCCCGCACTGCCATTCTTCTCTTGATTTTTTGTACTGTATCAACTAAGTCTTTTATCTCTCCACCCAGTTGCTGCATACTTTCACCTATATGCATTCCTGGTCGGCCAAGGAAGGAGGAAGACCCTGCCCCTCCCCTATTTTTTGACGGGGAGTTTGGTCGCCGCTCCGGAGTTTCAGGACTTTGGTCCCGGTTCCTCACTGGTATCCCCAGAGGCTTCTCCTCCGGTTCTTCCTCACTTTCCTCCTCTGACGAGTCTGTTCAGTTGGGGCCCGCATAGCTCCTGTCCTCCTCCTCGTTTCTGCTTCCCCTGTCACGATAGTTCAGACGTTTTATCAGCAAATCGTGTTGTTTGTAGCGAGAGGTGGCTCTTGCGTGTTTTATTAACACTGGTTGCACCCCTGACTCATACATCAACATTTTAACAATTGAGTTGTATTCTTCAGAGGGGCTCATGAGACTTGCCACTTGTCCTGGGCTGTAGGCTTGCTCATTCTCCAGCTCTTTAGCCCACCAATGGAGCCACTTTGCTCCTTCTTCTCTGGATTTTGGTGGTTTGTAGCACTCTCGCACCACTAACACCCGTCGATCCACAATCTTGGGTGCCACATGTCTCCCATGGCTTACAGTTTGCTCTGCTGTTGCTCCCGCCAACGACTCTCTTGTTTCTCCAGGGACACAGCTCTGGAGATATTTTTGGATTTCTTTGTGCCAAGTGTCGAAACCTTTTCCCTGTAGGATGCCATGATAGAAGAGTCCGTGGCTCGGCCCAGGGTCCTTTATTTCAGCGTAGGTGTGGTCCGCTGTCAATCCTCTGCATCAACTCTCCTCCTCTGTCCTCCTCTCGGAGGTCCACCAATAGACCCTCCGCTGCTGCCATCTTTACTCTTTGTCTTTGTCTCTCGAGTTGTCCACCCTCCAAAGCCCCTAATAGAACATTGAGCAGGGATGGTGGTTGGACTGGTTCAGCGACTTTGCAACGTCGACTGGGACCTGGTCAGTGATCCTTGATGTCCGCTGCTTTCCCCTTCGCAGCACTCCTATGCCCCGAGCAGGACAGGCGTCAGATCAGCTCCCTGCTGCTTTAACACCTTCTCTGGATCGTCCTACATGAACAGTGGCCCTCCTTTGGCCACCGGGGGTCCTTTTGGGCTCACACGAATCCTTCTCCGTCGAGCCCCACGTTGGGCGCCACGTGTTAGATCAACAGGATAGAAGCCCTGTACAGGGCTCACTTGGACCAGCTCTCCGTTCAAAGGGTCAGAGTCTGTAGTTCTATGGGATCTTGCCCTATAAGAATTTCTAAAGACTTTTTAAGCTGGTGTCGAGAAAACTCGGCTAGCCTCTCACTGCCTACTTCCGAACGTCTACCCTACCTCCTCTGATAATTTACACCTGACTGAGTAGCCATGTTTGTCAGATTAAATCACCAGACACGCTCGTTAACGGCAGCTTTCCTCTTATAAATCTGAGCACATGGTAAGTTGTTTTATAATATTATAGTGGACAACAAAATTAAACTAACCTTTCAGAACCTTATAGTTGTTACCCAGTTACTTAATGTTTTACAATCAGGAGAAGCTTGTATTAAAGGAACACTAGAACAAATCGAATGACTTTGCTTTACTTGTTATATTTATTACAGGAATATTAGCAGGGTTATAGCAACAGCTTTATAGATCAAAAATTCAATCATTTACAACAATACTCAAAATTATCACTTTCTCTCATCTAATTCTAAATCTTCTTCTCTAACTTATCTGGCTTTAGGAGAGGGGAGGTTTTAGCAAAGGCCTTTTGCAAAACGTCCACCTGCCACGGAAAGAGTGAGTCACACACACAAAGTCAGAGAAGTCCTCGATCATCCTCCTCTGTTGTTAGCAGGGAGAGCATTGGTTTCCCTGCGCCAACTTTGGCCCAGCAACGGCCCGTTCTCCAAGTCAGTCTCTCTTGCTGTCCTCAGTCGAAGTTGCTGATCCACCAGGGTCCTTCGGGGTGTTGGCTGAGTGCAGACTTCAGTGAAGTCCTGGAGATGTTGTCCACCTGTCTGTCCCGTTCGCTCTAAGCTCTTCTCCTGTAACTCCTTGCCTTTTATTCTGTCTCATGCAGTTGTCACATGTCCTGATACACACTTCAGCCAATGGTAGATCATTTACTTACAGAAAAACAACCTCCTGCTGAGTCATGCCTCTTTCAAAAATCCGGGCCTTTCCAACCCCCCTCTTTGCGCTCCTTTGTCCTCCAATCACCCAGCTAGATGTCACACTGGCTGGGTCATGTCATACTGCCCTGGTCATATCATCCTGGCCTAGTTTACGCAAGCTAGATGTCAACATTGTTACACAACCCAGTGCATTCAGTTAGCACAGACAAGATCACAAATACTTCTCTTAATACTTAATTTTACCAGATACATTTAATCTTCAATTTTCTTATCTTTATCTTATTGATTACAGTTACATTTTAGAATAAAAACAATCACTTATCTTCATCTAATAATATGTTGTGTTCAAGTGTCCTGATTTGTGCAGCTTTAAAGTCCTGATTTTGTTGATTATTGAGGGCAAAGTTCTGGGGTCTCAGGACATTTCAGGACTGCAGCATTATGTGTTTCACGGAGACATGGCTGCATGATCTTATCCCTGATTCCAACGCTAGCATCAATGGCTTCAGGACAATACGGGCCGACAGAGACAGGAAAACAAGCGGTAAGCAGAGAGGTGTGGGACTTGCCCTCCTTGTTAACAATAAATGGTGCAACCCGCGTCATGTTACTGTTAAGGAGTGATTCTGTTGCCCTATAATTGAACTGTTGGCTGTTAGCCTGCGTCCCTACTATCTTTAGAGTCGCCATGATGGTCCTTGTTTACATTCCCCCGTCCGCCGATTTGACCAAGGCGTGTGACGTCATCCACTCGGTGATCGCCCGGCTCCAGACACAGAATCCTGATGCCTTCATCACTATCTCTGGAGACTTTGTCAAGTGCACAACCAGGGAGAATAAGACTTTGGACTTACTGTATGCAAATACTAAAGATGCATACAGCTCCTCAGCACTCCCGCCACTTGGCAGATCGGAACACAACCTGGTGTACCTCTCACCCCTTCACATTCCGAGGGTCCAGCGGCTGCCTTCATCCACCAGGACAGTGAGGAGATGGTCACAGGGAGCCAATAATGCCCTCCAGGACTGCCTCTGGACTACAGACTGGAGTTTTATCAGTGATTCCTATGGAGATGATGTTGAGGGATCCACTGATTGCATCACTGACTACACCAGGTTCTGTGAGGACAACATTTTGCCCCCGCAGAAAGTGAACTGTTTTCCCAACAATAAACCCTGGATCACAAGAGATCTTCAGGCCCTGCTGAATGAGAAGAAGAGGGCTATCAGGAATGGGAAGAGGGCCTACAGGGTCAAGATTGAGGACCAGCTACGGCAGGACAGGGTGAAGGATGTGTGGCAGGGCATGAAGAACATCACAGGGTTCAAACAGTCAACTGATGGACCAGCTGAGGGATGCCAAAACCGCACCAACGAGTTAAACCTGTTCTTCAATAGGTTTGACAATGGTCATTCCTGCCCTACCCCCAATCTGACCATCCCTCTCTCCCCCATCACAATCACAGACCCATCAACAATGACCCCCATGATTAACAACCCATCAACACCTCCCCCAATGAACTCACCCCCCAGTTTACCACCACCACCACCCTTGTCTTTCACCTCTGCTCAGGTGAAGAGAGAGCTGGAGAGGCTCCACAGGGGCACAGCCCCTGGCCCTGATGGTATCAGCCCTAGGGTGCTGAAGAGCTGGGCCGCTCAGCTGTGTGAATTTCTTCAGCACCTGTTCAATCTGAGTCTGCGACTCGGGAAGGTCCCGGTGCTGTGGAAGACATCGTGCCTGGTCCCCATGCTCAAAAAGGGGCACCCTACTGCCCTTAATGACTTCAGACCGGTGGCGCTCACATCCCACATCATGAAGACCCTGGAGAAGCTAGTTCTCTCGCACCTCAGACCACGGGTCAGCATCTCCATGGACCCCCTCCAATTTGCCTACCAGCCCCTCATCGGAGTGGATGACGCTGTCATCTACCTGCTTCAGAGGGCCTACTCTTACCTGGATGTGGCTGGGAGTGCTGTGAGAGTCATGTTTTTTGACTTCTCCAGTGCGTTCAACACCATACAGCCACAGTTATTGGGGGAGAAGCTGAGGATGATGGAGGTGGATGCACCCCTGCTCTCCTGGGTTGTGGACTACCTAACAGGAAGGCCACAATTTGTGCATCTTCGTGACTGTGTGTCAGACCGGGTGGAGTGCAGCACGGGGGCTACTCAAGGAACAGTGCTGTCCCCCTTCCTGTATACCGTGTACACCTCCGACTTCAGATACAACTCTGGCACCTGTCACCTGCAGAAGTTCTCTGATGACAGGGCCATTGTGGGGCGCATCAGGGATCGATAGGAGGGGGACTATAGGAGCGTGGTAGATGACTTTGTGGGGTGGTGCGAGAAGAACCATCTGCAGCTCAACATCACCAAGACAAAGGAGATGGTAGTGGACTTCAGGAGGAGTAGGACCCCCTCAACTCCTGTCTCCATCGGGAGACTGGACATTGAGACGGTGGCGTCCTACAAGTACCTGGGAGTCCACCTGGACAACAGACTGTAGTGGGCCGAAAACACCATGGCCCTGTACAAGAAGGGCCTGAGCAGACTATTTCATTAGGTAGCTCAGGTCCCTTGACGTGTGCAGCTCACTGCTGCACATGTTCTATCAGACTATTGTCTCCAGTGCCCTGTTCTATGCTGTGGTGTGCCGGGGTGCTGGGATCAAGGCGGGGGACGCAAACAAACTTAATAAAATCATCAGGAAGGCCGGCTCTCTGATGGAGACCAATCTTGGCTCCCAGAGGAGGTGGCAGAGGCAAGGACACTGTCCAAACTCGTGGCAATAATAGACAATGTCTCTCACTCACTCCACAACGTGGTGGTGGACTTGCAGAGCACCTTCAGCTCCAGGCTAATCAACCTGTGGTGCCTCAAGGAGCACTACAGGAGATCCCCCCAAAACATGTCAAATTTGTCTACCGGTGTCTACCTCAACTTGACTTGTCTACTGGTGTCTTGTGTTGCACTGTGTTTTTTGTTGTGCTGTATGGTATTGTGTCTGTTATTGCACTGTCTTTATGTTGCACATTGTATGTTACTGCGTGTACAGTTTTTTCACTCTTTAATTTATATCGTATTTTTATTGGCTGCTGTAACAAAGACATTTCTCCCCTGGGGATCAATGAAGTATCTTTCTATCTATCTATCTATCTACTTGACACTATCAATAATATCTCTATGCTCTGACATAGTGTCACTGTGTTTGACACATTTAAATGACAACAAGGCAAAAACTAACTAACTTATTAGCCAAACTTATTTGCTATAGAGAAAACAAAGGCGAACAATTAACTAAACTAAAATAACAGTCTCTAACTTTGTTTGTATTTTCCCTATAATTCTTACCAAATTACATTGATCTTCCCAGGAAACTTTCAAAAATGATTAGGAAATGATTAGGACATAACAGAGCTTAAACAAAAAGCAGTATCATAACTCAAACTTTCCACTTTAGCATACTATAGTATTTAAAATATCCAGACTATCCTAGAATTAGCTATGGATGTTCATGGTCCTAAGAGGAATCATGTTTGTAAAAGGCCTTCTGATCTTTTCCCTAGCACCACCATCAGACCCTGACCACAAAAAATATCTAAACCTGTTGGCCAGATTCCTGTGAAATTTACTGAGCACATTTATACTCCCCAGAGAGAAGAGCCTTTTCCATTTTGGATGATTCAGCAACTTTCCTCTAGTGCCACCCTCAGGCTAAAGTGGCATCTTTGCACACACATATTCTCATCATAGACAGAGCACATTCATGTACCCAAACAAATAAAGCTAGCAAACATTCATATACATCTTTTATTGTTGCACACACTAATCTCTTCAATACTTGCATGATGAATACAAAGTGAAAAGTCCCTGCCCATTTAGTTATAAAGAGCCCAATAAGCCACAGAAAGCCATGACAAGGGCTTTTCACAGAATGTTTAAACATCAGAAAGCAATCCTTGAGATTTGTAAGCTATAACAATGTAATTTGTAACAATGTGTTTGTAACTTTAACAATGAAGCATACAAACATGAAATGTAAAACAAACAAACGGTTTAAAGTCAGTTGAAGCTCTTAGAAGCTGCTTTTCAGAGTATCTGGAAATGTCGAGGCTTTGTAAATAAGGATAAACATTTCTTTATTAAATTCAGCAGATACCAGTGTTTATATTTAAGAAAATCCCACATCTGTAAATGTGATGTTTGTGGTCTTGAAATTCACAATAAAGGGAACCACAAAGAAAAGTGCTTTGAAATGCCCCGTTACATATGAATTGAAAGTGTCAGAATTTTGATTGAACATTAACAATAAGTTTACTTGAGAATATTGTAGTTTCACTCTATATAAGTGAACATTCATTTATAGTGCTATTGTATAGAGAATAAAATACTTTAATTTGTGGAAACCTATTTTGTGATTTGGAATTTTCAAAGCACTGAGATTTCATACAATGGATATCCATTTTCCACGTGTCATTGGTCCTCTAGAACACTGTGAAAGCACTGTTCACAAATACCTGCACTTATTGGATTGTCCTACATTAGATCATATAAAATAATGTGGAGCTAGTTAAGGCAGACAACTCAAATGGTTCTGTCTCCTGAAGTACCAGTAAGGGAGTGACAAAACGGAAAAATGAAATGCGTATTTATATTTATTCTCACTAAAATCTTGACATTCACTGTGTGAGTTGTCTGAGTGAACTATATTTTTAAAGTGAAAGTTATGGGTATTACAGTTTGTATATTGTGCTGATTTATACCCATCCAGCTCACCCTGAAATATCATTTGGAGCAAAAAAGCATAGTATGAAAATACAATTAATATACACAGAGCAATGTATCATTTCCTCAATCAAGACATACAATAACATCAAAATATGTTTTCAAAACTGATTTACATTTATAATGTCAAGAAAAGTTTAGCAAAGAGTGGACTCAACAATACATGTGTCTAACACTCAGGCATCTTAGCAAAAAACCTCAGTTTACAGCCAGCAAATATTCATATTTTATATGAAGGATAGGTTCACATTTTTTCAAGTCTATCTTAATACAATAGCCGCATGTCATATCTATGCTAAAAGAAAGTCACTGATCATTTCTCCAGTCCATACTGGCCATGAAGCATTTTTTTCTGCTTTCATCAACCTAATTTTCAGCAGCAGCAGGCAGCTGTTTTCAGTGAAAATGTCTGATAAACCCACTGTCCACTACCTGCTCAACACCAAACAGCAGAAAGACAAAGTTAGAGACTAGCTGGTGAACATAGTGGAGCATCTAGCAGCTAAAGAGCCAGATATTTTTAATAGTTAGTGGAGACCAAACTAGAGCTAAAATGAGCTGAATGTTGCTATATGTTTGCTGGCCCTTTCACCATAACCACTTTATAAGGTGAAAAGAAATTAATGAATGCAGCTTTAATCTCAACCCAACCTTCGCCCTAACTCCAACAAGTCATATTTGTGGCATCAAACCATAACCAAATGACAACCTAAATAAGCCCTATCTCCAACCTTTAGAGGGCAGCGTTGCAGAAAACACTATTCAAAGGGGAAACAGACTGCAACACAAGACAAAGATACAACACTACAGGCAGTATTATATTAGAAATAAGCCTACACTCGACAGCCTCTTGATTTGTCTAACTCACACTGCTGAAGCCTCTTATTAGTTTCAGCTGAACTTTCTGATTACAGCAACCAATAACTATCAATGTACATATGGCATGTGAGTACTGTATTATCCTTATACTAATATCCTTATAAATAAGGTCAAATCAAGAATCAGAGACTAACACTTTCTAAAATCATTGTTCTTCCACTGGCAGTTCTTTGAGATTCTGTGCTTCTGGATTGGACCTTTCAAACAGTTAAAACAATAGGCAAGGGGTAATCCACAAGGAGGCATGCAATTATTGAAAATTATTGCATGACACAGAAACTGATAACATGGGTTTGCCTCTGTAGAGTGCATTATTTTTTATATCTGTACTGATCAGAGAGGATTATCCCATATATACCATTTCTACTTGCCATAGTTCAAAATATTAGTATTGTTTATTTATAATTTGGTTTAAATGGAAAGTGTGTGTTGGCACTGTGTCAATCTTCTTTGTCTAATCTCATAAGAGCTGAAACCAGCAGCCTTCAAGCTATGAGTGTTGATTCGGAAGTGATGAGGACATGTCAGAGCCATGTGGGTATCTGAAAATAATGCATAACCTCTGGCCAGAATCAAGTGTTATCTATGTCCATAGTACGATATAATACTGTGTGTATCAGTTCTCTATGGACTTTGTCCAAACTAATGTGGCCACAAACATTCTTATTGTCTTGCTAGTTTTGCCCAAAGCATCACAGAAGCAGAGAGTTTAGGTTATGTCACAACATGAAACAAAGAACTGTAAAGCTGCATCTAACTTGAATGAGTATAACACTGACAATCCACTATATGGCAAACTGTTGACTTGTTCCTCTTCAGTCGTTTTTTGTAAACTCGCCCGCCTCCCAGCGCAGAGCCATGGCACTCTTGCGTCTTCCTCCAGTGTAGACCTCTGGAAACTGAGAAAAACAGCTGATTGTTTACCTGCTTTCAAAGCACTTCCTCCACCTCCTCGTCCACCTCCATCTCATTCACTTCCACCTCCTCTCTCAGGTTATTAGACTGAAGGTGGAATAAGCAAATCAGTTTTAATATTACTGTTCAGAGTTACGAACCTACATTTTTCCACAATCCTTTTTTTTTGTTGTAAATTTTAAGACAGGGTACACTCAATACATGCATACAAATTTAAATGATAAATACTTGTAATGCTAATATTTTTCATTAGGTTAAATGTTTTTATTGGTGGTCTTTATCAAAATAAGATTTTGATAAAGAAAATGTTTGAGCAGAAACTTACTCTGTGATCACATGATAAAGCACAGCGATCCATCCTGTAAGCTGTTTTCATTGGTGATGACGGGGAGGACTTGCACTTCACTGTTACATCAACTAATAACAAAGAACAAAGATCAACATTAGCTTAAACACACAAAGAGGGAGAAAGTAGAAAAAAGTATGCATTGTTCTGTGGTCAGTATTTTGCAGACATACCTGAATTGTCAAATGCCAAAGTGTCCATGTGATTTGACAACATCCTTTCTGTATTGAACGTGTCTTTGCCATAGAGATTTGCCCTTTCTTTCCTCAGCTCATCCTCCCGCTGCTTCACCATCTTAATCTCTTCATCCACCAGTGATATTGTGCTTCTTGACCGCAGCTTGAAAAAGGGGTTGTTCAGGAACATTTTTTCCTGGGGCTGCTCACAGGCTTTGTTGAGGGAGAACTCAGAGGCACTGCGAATAATCAAATTGGTTGTCTCTAGGATGATGAGGTTGGAGCTGTTGTCCTCGGAGCACCACTCACCAGACCGAGCTGCCACTTTGTCTTTGCCATGTCTGGGGCTGGAGGTAAAATCATTGCTGGGGTCGAGAATGATAACGTTGTTTGCTGACACTTCATGTTTCAGTGATTCCTTAGTTGGTGAGGAGGTGATGATGAATGATGGCGTGAGTGGAGTGCTTATGGATCTGGGGAAACTTCGTGATGGAACGCAGTCAGTTGATTTGCCCATCCTGGAGAGGCCCCTCTCTCTCCTGAAGTTTTCCTCCCTCTCCATTGATATGCGGATCTCCCTTTCAACTGGTGTTTCTGGATCATCATAAGGAGACCTGTAACTGGAATCATCCAGGCCAGAATCCTCTGAGCAAGGGCTGAATTGGGTGTGAGGATAATCCCCAACCAGATTTAAGTTTTCCAGATCATGTGCTTTCTTCTGGGTTCTTTCAATGTTGCGGACTGGTGTGTACATAAAGCTGTGGCTGCCATGAAAGCTGGACTGCTTGGTTGTAGGTAGGACAATCTTGTTCGTGGTTTGCTCCTCCATTTCCCTCCACTGTTTACGAGCCAGCTGGAAGTCCACATGCTCTGTGCTAACATTCTCACTCTTGGTCTCCTGTATCACACAGAAGTCTTTAGGTAGCTTCTTGTTTGGATCTGCATTGATGTGCTCATGTTGGGTGGTGTGGTTATGATTGGCATCTCTGCCATTTTCACTCTCATCTTCAGAGATTTTGGACAAACCTTGAAGGCCTAAGGGGTTATATTTAACCTCTTGTGGAGGGTTGGGAAAGGAAATTATATCCTCAGGTTGTTCCAGAACTTCTTCCACTTGTGGAACCTCAAAACGGACCTCTTCAAAGTTGTTGTTGTCTTGTTCTTCAAAGTCTGTCACCTCAACTTTCTGCACAAAGAGCTCCTGGGCACTCAGCTGAAGACTGTCTAAATATGAGTCATCGTCTTCTTTATTTATAGAAGACGAGAATATTGTTCTCCATTTCTCGTCTGTCTCACTATCTGAAGAAACCGCTGCAATCTCAACTCTCAGGCATTCTTCCATTTCTTCAGGGTCAAGGTCATGGCAGGACTCGTTGGACACATCTGACATTGCCTCTTCTCTAATGAACTGCTCTAATATTGAGTCCTCTGTAATGGGTGGTTCAAATAGGATGTTATTGGCCTCTGGGTCTTCCTCTATGTCTATTGCCAGATTTTGATAGCCATCATCCTCAGAATTAAGCTCATTATCCTCAGCCTCAGGCTCTGGCTCAGGGTATAACTCTAGCTCAGGGTATTGCTCTGGCTCAGGGTACTGGTCTGCTTCAGGGTCTTGTTCTGGCTCAGGGTAGTTCCCCAGCTCAAGGTCTTCCTGCATCTCAGGGTATTGCTCTGGTTCAAGATCTTGTTCTGGCTCCGGGTATGGTTCTGGTTCTGGTTCAGGGTCTGGCTCAGGATACTGCTCCGGCTCAGGAACTTGTTCTTGCTCAGGATCTTGTTCTGGCATGTCCTGCCTCCTACAATGGGCCTCATTCTCATAAACACTGTCAGCACTGGAGAGTGTGTCGGACACAGATGATGTGACTGACTCATTCCTGTTGAGCTCGTCATGCCCCGGTTCTAATATCAAAGCTTCCTTTTGATCCTGACAAGGCATTGTAGTGCAAACACTGGCTTCAGAGCAGTCAGGCTTGTAAATCTCAATTGTGTCGGTTGGCAGGTCGGTTAATAATTTGTCAAGCATCACCTTTTCCCTTGCGGAATCTGATGAGTCTGTCTCTAAACAAACTTGCTCATCATCTGCACTGAAATCCTTTCCCTGCTCAGGTGAATCATCCACAGAGACCTCCACTTCACAGTTCATCGCCAGCTCTGATTGTTCAGTGGTTTCCATGGTGACAGAGAAGGAGTTGTGATTCTCAGTTGTGCTGCAACCTTGGTTCAGTTCTTTTCCATCTGCCTCTCTATCCACCAAGGTAGCTTTCTGAGAAAAGAGAGAATAAGGAAAAGAGACTTTCATTTTCTGGGAGGGAGAAAGGGAATTGTCAGTTTATACCTTTTCTAAATGCATAGCTGAGTTGGGCACTTCTGTGCATAGGAATCTATAGCAGTGTTTATCCTTACTTCACCCTGTCAATATTTGCAGACTCTTTAACCTTGTCTCCTCCCAGTGTCTCCCTGTATTTAAAATTTCTTTTAATTTCCCTAACGACAAGTCCATTCTTTGCTATTTTTTGAGAGGGATGTCACACAGGCAAATTCAAAGACATTGTCAAGTAAAGAGATAGAAGCTGATGAATTGCACTCAGTCATTGAATCGTGATCCAGGACTATTATTTAGACATTTTTCCATATTGCACTATATGTAACACAGCACATTAGAGGAATCAGTTCATAGCTTGATTATATGTATAATTATTGTGAAATAAATACAGCATAAATACTGTTCTATATCTGATCTATACAAATAAGACCCCTTCCTTTTTTGTCTTTACAGAATTCATCACAATGATCATCATCCCCATTGTCATCATCAACACCACAGACAAGAACACTGGACTGGCTCAATAACACTTCAGGATGTTATTGTGAATGTAATCACACCAATGTGACTTTGGCTAATCCCCCTGAACAAGTCTTGAAGTGCAATAAGCACACCAAAGTTGTCCATGCAAGGCACTTAAATGTTCTGTGCCAGGCAGTGAAACACTTTCAGATGTATCTGTGGATGGTTAGGGGGGGATTGACAACAGTGGGGGTATGTGTGTTTGTGTTGCTGTGCTGAGTGAATGTTTCCCTAAGTGAGTTATGTACAGAAAGAGAGGAAGCACATCAAAGTAGTTGAATTAGATGAAATAATATCTGTTCTTATGTAAGACTGTGGGGCTGGGGCTGCCTCCCACACATTGCCGGTGTGTCCCTGCAAGATAATTAGCTGAGCCCCACAATCCCTCTGTTCACACATGCACACACATTCAGACATTTAGATTACTATTACTAGTCACTGTGAGGGCCATCACTGGCTACATTCATTCCTTGACTTTTAAATTTTAAGATACACTGCCACTAACTCATCCCATGTTATGTGGCATCTTAGGAAGAGGACCCAATCACAGTCAGCTGAGGAGGCAAAGAGAGTTTCTAACATTTACTTGCTTGGTGCAGGCAGGCAAGTCCAGATTCAGGAAATCACAAAAGCACAAGACAAACGTCCTAACACAGGACTGAGAGACTCTCACACAGGACCACAGAACACATCTGACGCAACACTGAACAATGAACTGACAAGGCACAAAGGAAAAGGACCAGTATACATAGGGAAGAGACTGACAAGGGAATCAGGGGCAGGTGTGCAAACGGAAGAAGGTGAGACCAGTCAACAGACAATCAAGACAAGGGGAGACACGAGGGCAGGAACACACTGGAACCAAGACAGACCAAACTTCAAAATAAAACAGGAACAGATAAAGAGTCCACATCATGACATCCCAGCTCACTGTGGGTAACTGTGGCTACACAAATACACAGCATTCAGCAAAATCTAAATTCATTAGGCATTTTATCTGAGCACAACAGTGAGATGATGAATTTGCTGTGCTGCTGGCTGCTATAATAAAATCAGATAATGTGTTTTTAATCTTAAAGCAGAGGTTGCATGAGTAATATGTCACAAACATGGTAGTGTCACAGCTGCACTGAATTTACAGCATCCACACGAAGTGTTTACAGAGTGATACCTCCCGCAAAAGCCAACTTTGGTTTCTGTTTTAGTTATGGGTAGATGGACTTTTAGACTTTTCTTTATTCCACAATGACCCCTCAAGGAGGTATATGGAATTACTTAAGTAAGAAACTAACCCGGCATTACATTTTCTACAAAAGTTGTACATAAACATAATTTCTAGAAGACGGGGTTGCAGCCAGGGGATCCAAAGTAGGTCTGTGAAAAGATGACTGAAAAGGGTAAGAAATTGTCCTCTAGGTCTGCTTACATTACTCTTCATTATGAAAGCGAAAGCCATATGCCTACCACAGTATGTGCTCAAATCTATTTCTACACCAGTATCATCCCTGTCGCCTAAAAATTACGTTCACATATTTTTAAATAAAAAAAAAAACAAGGAGACGTTATTTTGAACATATCTGAAAACTGTTCATTGCCAACACATGATTATGGTTATGATTACGCACTTGGTTAAGTGCTTTAGAACATGGAACATCCAGTAGGACATGAACCGCGGCCTCTGTTGTCAAAGACTTGTATTGTTCATTTGTTATGTACATACAGTGACAATAAAAAGTATGTGAACCGTTTGGAATTTCCTGGTTTTCTGCATTAATTGGTCATAAAATGTGATCTGATCTTCATCTAAGTCACAAGTATAAACAAACACAATGTGCTTAAGCTATTAACACAAAAACAATTATAATCTTTCATGTCTTTATTGAACACACCCATTAAACATTTGCAGTGCTGGTGGAAAAAGTAAGTGAACCTTTGGATTTAATAACTGGTCGAACCTCCTTTGGCAGCAGTAACCTCAAACAAGCACTTCTGGTAGCTCCGGATCAGACCTGCACAACGTTCAGAAGGAATTTTGGACCATTCTTCCTTACTGAACTGCTTCAGCTCAGCCATATTCTTAGGATGTCTGGTGTGAACGGCTCTCTTGAGGTCATTCCACAGCATCTCTATTGGGTTAAGGTCTGGGC
>LKNJ01004630.1:0-46448 GCA_002120245.1 Maccullochella peelii | reverse complement strand
TATATATACAAAATGCAGAATAAAAGAAATAAAATTAAAAAAACCTAAAACAACAAAAAACAAAACAAGCACCATCCCTCCCTGCTGGACACGCTAACACACATTAACCAACACGTTCGCTGTTGTTTCTAACAGTGTCATTATGTAAACAAACTGGCATTTAAAGGGTTAAAATTCTGAAAATGAATGAATATTTGGTTGTTATGATCAGGACTGATGTTGGTTAAAAGATTTAACTCAGTGAAAGTGGAAAATGATATTAATATATGATATTTTCATGGTACTTTCTTGTCACAGACATTTCTGTCGACCTCAGTGGAACTTTTTTAAAGTGAGGCACAAGGTTTAAGCAACATTAATATATTTACTATTATGAAGGCAACATTGTTTTCAATAGCTTCTAATCTTTCAGTTGAACAGATTTAAATACGTCAACTTTTGGCCTGGACCACACCTCCTCATCAACACTGCAGCACTAATTCACTCAACTTGTCTGGGCATGATCAGGGCTTGTTTAGTGACAAAGAAAACAACCGCCATGTTTGCTTCAATATTTTTTTACATCATGGGTCTGTATCTCATTAAAGGAGCCTTATCCTCAGCAGTGGAGAAGAAGTCTGGACTAGCTGAGTTATCTGAAGTCAAAAACATAGCCATTTTATCAGTTTAACATTTTTTCATCCTTACTGAGTTTGACCCTTCATCTTTTTTTTTATATTGTAAAATTTGGTAAGTTAAGGTTTAATTGACAAATTGTTTCAAAATTACTTCAAATTAAGTTTGAATTTTAATGAGACTAAATGGCATTCACCAATTAATATCAACATATTTAAGTGACGTGATTAACCTTCCTAACCACTTTCAACCGGTGCTCTGTGAAATGTGGTTTGTTTTGAATTTTTAGGAATTTTGTATGTGCTTTCTGTCCAAGCCTGATGAACATCTTTAAGAATCGAGGTTTCAGCGGTCAACAGTTATTGCGACAGACAAAGGTGGTGGTGTGTGTGTGTGTGTGTGTAGCCATAATTTTTGTGTGGTGTATTCTCTGCCATTCAGATTACTGTGCCAACACAAATAAGCTAGGTGCTGCTAACTCCTCCAAGAGAACATTTTAATATTAAAGCTATTTAACAGCTTCATCGTGGATATATGATGCAACACGAGTCAGCATCTCAATGGCCTTTTTTCAGCTCAAATCTATTCAGAAACTGATTTTGGTTGATAAATGAACATGGCATTTATTCTGTAAACATTGTCAACTTTCTTCCAGGTCAGGTTTAGGCAGGTTCATGATTAAATGATCAAGCCAATTTGTTCAAGGCTATATCAGAAACAGTGTTTCTTGCTCACATTAAGAGACCAGTAAAATTATTTTCTCCATTCTTTTTCATCCACTGGCCAGTCACACTCCCTTGTTTGGAAGTTTTCAATAACACACACACATACACACGTCTACAATGACACGTGCATGCGACAGACTGAGTGCCATGGTAACCATCAACAGGCCTGACACTTATTGCACTGCTCAGCTCTCGCCTTCTCCTCCTCCCCCTCACCACCTCATCAGCAGACTGGTAAATGCAATGGGGAACAGTGCTACATTCATTTCATACACTTCCTACTAAAATAATTCACATCGTTATATAATACGGAAAAATCAGAAGAATCTTGGTCATATGTTTAACACACTTGAATGACCACATATGGTACAAAAGTATTTTTATTTATACATTTAAAATGAAGGCAGCAGACATCACTGTGTGATCATACCAATGGATTCTGGAGGCAAATCATTCCCACATGTCCTGACAAACATTTTTCTATGGTAAATGTGTTATCATTAGAATGTGGCATTAACCTTTTGGTCTGAAGTATCTAAAATTAAGTGTAGAGAAACTGTAAGCCTAGCTCTATCAAAAGAGTAAAAATATGTCTTCCAGCAACACTAAAGCTGTCTAGTTAATACATACCCAATTTAGTTAGCTAACAAGCTAATCACCAAAACAGCAAAAAGTCCCCTTGGTTATGCTCAGAGTTAGGACAGTGTGCCCTACAACACAACCTTACTCAACACTATGTCATGAGGGTCACTCCATGTGTCTACCCAGGCATGGCATATTTTTATCTCTCTCTCCTTTTATATGGTGGCACTGAGAGCTCAGTGCACTGCATCTTAAGAAAACACATGCAAATAGACAAAACACAACCAAAATAAGAAAACATCTTCATCAATTTGACAAACACTTGGAAAACATGCTGCAAATACAGACAACACAACCAAATACAGGAACGTGCTGCAAATAGAGTCAGAAATCCACAACATAAATATAGTGAATGATACACAGACCCAATTTCAATAACTTCATGAGTCACAAACCACAGCAACAACGCCACACACAGCACTCTTTAGTGTCCTCTGGGAACACTTCCATATTTGAAGCATGTTTCTGTATTTGCATGTGTTTTCTTAAGTTGCAGTGCGTTGAACTCTCAGGGCCACCGTACTTTTAGCTACCTTTGACAAACACCATTTCCCAAAAGCCCAAGACCACCGCAGGTTAAACATCAGCAGCTTGACAGACTGAAGCCATGGAGCTATGAAAATGGATAGGAAGGGTCGAACAGGCCAAACGGTTTAGACAGCAGAGATTACCGCTAAGAAGTTGGAAAGATGACTGGGAAGCTGTAGTTTATTAAAAGCTAATAAATAATTGTTTATCTTTGTTAAAATCATGACAGTCTCAAATTCAAATATCAAGTAATACACTAGACACTCATTTACATAAGAATATGGAGAGTAAATCCCAGGATACGTTTCACTTTTTCAGAGAGACAGATAAAAAATAATTCAGTGAGAATTACTGTGGTAAGACTTAACTATGTGCCTTTAGTTGGTTACATTATTTGCTTTGCTCTAAAATATGAATTAAAATACTTAAAATACAAGCTAATCAAAAGCAACTTCAGTCTTCAGTCTACCTTCTGACGGCTTCAGATCAGTGCAAGTTGATTCTTTTAAGTGTCAAGACTGAGAGCAGAATAAGTAGATGATGCAACACCAATCTATCAGTGTCATTCCACTTTTGGTTCTGTGAGGTTTGTTAGCCTCAGACTTGTGAATATTATCAATGATTTATATCTGCTGTAAGGCTTGACTGTTTCTGATCACTGATGAGCAGAGCCAGGATTTTTTTACTCAACTGCAGATAATATTTTACAGTGTCCAATACCTTTGAAAATGACACTAGTATTGACAGTATATATTTTTTTCTCCAGAATTCTGATTTCCTCTGCGAATCTGATCCTTAACAAAGCCAGTATCTGTTTCTTGCTTTCTACTCATTTTATGCCTCCAGAACATGATACCCAAATTCCCTCAAAAATTAATAATACATGGGAAAACTACTTACTCTAGTACATTTCTTCCAAATCCCTACAGCTTCTGACTGACTGGCTGTGAGTTTTCCAGTCACAGCACCGCAAAACCAATAAACAGCTTTGACATCTCTTAACTTAAACATGGTTCACTGCAGTGTTTAGTCATGGCTTAGTTTGATTTTAATATTCAATCATTAGAAATGATGTCACATGAGTCTGAGTCATGTCCATGTGTGATCTTAATTATCATTATTCTGTCATCTTGTTTGATGTCTGTTTCATGCTTTTGTGGCAAGTTTGTGAAATGCATCATAGTGAGCATTCTCTATAGCCTGCAGGCTGCAAGCTTCTTCTCTTCAGAAAATGTATGCACTCAAATTTATATCGATGTAACCTAACCCAGGGTTGCCAACTCTCACGCTTCTGGCGTGTGACACACGCTTTCACGTTCTGTCTCACACGCTCACGCTGCCAAAACAATTCTCACACCAAAACACTGCGACAGCAACAGAGATGAACAGGTGAATGGACGTAGTAGTTGGTTACGTAGTGTAACCCCCAATCTATGAGTATGGGCTCCTACACTGTTTGGTCCGCGATATGTGCGCGATGCTTATCGCTATGTTGGTTGGACAGCTGTTCTGGCAGAAAACCCTGCGCGGAGCCCAGAAGGCGATCAAGCAAGCCAGTGAGTGAATGAGTGTTCATATTTGGCTGAGTGAGTATGTGTGGTCATGTGTAGATTTGTCTGTGTGTGTGTTCATGTATTGGCTATGTCAATATGTGTCTGGAGTAGGATAGGTTCCTGTGTTATTTTTCTTTTTGTTTGTTTCTGGTTCTTGCTGGGCTACTTGTGAACATTCAGTAAAACGATATAGTTCTGATATTGGAGTAGTTCTGACCGTGTTGAACAGTGAATGAACCTGTGTGACTATTGTGAAATTGTGAGTATTTCCCAGGGTGGAAGTGGCTTAGTCAGGCAATATCCTTAAATCTTACAATACACATGTGTAAGGTGAATACTTTTTTAAACCCTGATGGTGAATTTAGTCTAAATATGTGCGTGTGATTAAGCCCATGGGCCATGGCATCAAAATCTCACTCCAGCCAGGTACCCAAAGTTGGCAACCCTGACCTAACCCATCTCGCGAGCGCGATGAAACATGCTCACGAGCAAATTATATAATTTCACACACGCAGATATTAACTGCCGCTCGCACAATATAACTCCTCGCACAGAAATTCAACAACCGAGAGTTGTACAGGCACCTGCGTGTGTGGAACTAAGCAGCACGCACGCAAACAACCACCACGCGCGCTGGAGGGCACACAAGCTCTCGCAGGTTCACTCTGCTCTCGAGGTTGAATTCTGCTCGCTCGAATCGACATGACTTGACAGTTTGGGGGCGGGAAACCAAGGGAGGCACTGGCCCTCTTATGATTGGTCACTTTCACCGCGATCATGCACACGACCTCCTTTGATTGACAGCTTCTGTTCTGTACTGAACAAAAGGCAGACAGTTTGACCAGAAGCTTGATATTTCAAACAAGTGAGCCCTGACAACAATAGCAGTCCTTCAAGACTGGGGCCGAAGCACCACCACATCTGATATTAATGGTTTTAATCTCATATGTTTACAAGAATTGTCCAAGAAGCCTGCGTGTTATTTAGCCCCGCCCACTTGACCCGGTTCCATTCGAACTTAGGACTTCCGCTTCAAACGCCGGCACAGAGGAAGCGTAAACAGTAAAGCTAATTTGCAGTGTACAGCGAGAAACTGTCTGCCTCCCTCCATTGGTTTCCGCCCCCAAACTGTCAAAAGTCATGTCGATTCGAGCAAGCAGAATTCAACCTCGTGCGCGCCAAGCAGAAACTCGCGTGCATGTGGTGGCTGTTTGCGCGCGTGCTGCTTAGTTCTATAAATGCAGGTGCAGTTTTCTGCCCCTCCCTATGTTTAGTTGCTCGCTCGCAGCTGCTTGTACAGCTCTCGGTTGTTGAATTTGTGCGCGAGGAGTTATTTTGTGCGAGCGGCAGTTAAGCGCGTGTGAAATGATATAATTTGCTTGTGAGTATGTTTTATTGCGCTCGCCAGATATGACATAAATCTAACGCCATAAAATCATACTAACAAGTATTGTATGTGTATCAAAAGTCTGATATATCTTATTCCTGCACCATAGAGCTCCATGGTTGTCCAAAAACTATTAAAAACACATCATTGACCCACACTGTTGCATCCTGTTGTCCAAAATACTCACTTGAGCACCAAATGTGGATTAATTCGCCTTCAAAAATAGTCCCCAATAAATATACTATGAGTAACACTTGCTCGTTTGTTCAAAACTACAGTGACCAGCTGTTTTAGGAAATTACTGAGCCCTTTTTTTAAAATGAAACTATATATTTGTGAGCTGTTTTTAAAGATTTATGTCCTCGTTGGGAACCAATGAGCCACAGACAGAGTAGGGAAGTCAGAAAGTATTGAGGGACGTTTTGTTTTTTTCATGGGATTTGTTGACAAGAAAACTATAAAATAACACCTGCCTTAAAACATCTTAAAATGATTTAATTCACTTTTTTTAAAAACTATTTTTAAACCTGATTTCAGTATCCTGAAATTGTTTACAGCATGCACCATAGGGTCCTTTGGGTCCAACAACAGGACTGCCAGACTCTAGAGAAACAGAGTCCGAAAGTCAGAGCAAATCGAAATTTGCTGTTATATACATTTTTAAAATTGTACTGTAAATTGTAAAGTTAATAAAATGACAGAAAAAGTTAAAATAATCTTAATTTTATGCCTGTAGATGAAATTACACTTTGACTTATGGGGTTAAAGCCAAAGTAATCTATCCATTGCTCCTCTACCAAACATACCATAGAGCTAAGCTATACCTACCCTCAACATGTAGTAGATCATCCACACAGAAATCATATCCAGAAAGCAGCTTCCAAATACAGACAGATAGAAACACACACTGCTACTGTATACCGTCCAGTTGTTGTAGTGGCAACTGAGTGAAACCAAGCTTTGGCTTGTGTGTGGAGAGTGGTGTTAAACTGACACAAACACATGTCCAGGAGAATTGGAAGAACTGTCAGTAAGATGAGGCTGAGAGTGGAGATGAGGCTCCCTGAGGCTGTTTCAGCCTCAGAGAGCCTCATCTCCACTGTGACAGACACATGCATTATGTGTCAGTCCCAATCAAAAGTGTGTGTGGTTCCATCTATGCAGTGAGAGCCATAATTAATCCTAAGCAAATCCGGAATGCTATTGTTTTGAAACTATTGTGACTGTGTTGAATTTCCACAAATCAACAGTAAGTTAGGAGAAAAATTTTAGATTTGAGGATGCTGGATGCCAGACAATAATAAATCAATCTGTTCTACTAAATGTCCCGTGCTGCACAGGTAGTAAGGATTTTAATGTTGACAGAAGCTAAAATGGCAGTTTGACATGATAATATAACACAGCGAAATCAACATGTCCTCCATGTCATTTGTCATTGCCCCCAGACACTGTTACAAATGACTGCTACAAAAACGATTCATATGAGCGTTTTCTGATAGGCCACCTCTATGCGTTAGTTTTAGAAACTAAAATGACTTGGTTAAGGTTAGGGAAAGATTGTGGCCATTGTCACAACCCGACTCAAATTAGGACAAACAAAGGAGACCAAGCATGAGTTGTAACTTAAAACTGGTTTATTTGATTGAACTAAAAGAGAAATTAAGCTAAAGAGAAACCAAACACAACCTAAAAACAAAAGGGTTTAAGCCAGGGCAGAGAGAGAAAGTTCCAGTTCTTATGTCCATCTTTACAGACTCAAAGATGTTCCCTCCATAACGTCTCATTGCTGTCCCACTGTCAAATTAGAGGTTTTTGAGAGCTTTCTGCACACATTTCATGAGTTTGCAGCTCTGCTGACTTTGCTCAAGGAAATAACCCACAATGTTATTTCGTTGAACAAAAAAAGCTGAATTAAGTAGCCAGGTTACAGTCAGCTTTCTCCAGTAAGCTGATTTCTAAAATGTAATGTAAATGAGTTCCTGGTTTCTGTAATCGGGTAAGGGGATTTGGGAAACCTGAACTAAGGTCAGTAATAGGGGAGAAATCTAATTACTGACCTGCTGCATGTACAGTGCCTTGCAAAAGTATTCACCACCCTTGCTGTTTTTCCAGTTTTTTTGTATTACAACCTGTAATTTAAATCAATCAATCAATCAATCAAACTTTATTTGTATAGCACCTTTCATACAGGTAAGTACAAGTCAAAGTGCTTCACAGATGATGCGATAAAAAGTCAGAACAAGTGTAGACTGTAAAAACAACAATAAGACAGAAACAAGTGTATAACATAAAAACCAAAGGAAACAAAAAAAAAGACAACTTAAGAATTTGAGACCAGCAAACAAACAAACAAAAAACTTAAAAGACACTTAAAAGACTTAATAATAAATAATAAAAACAATAATAAAGAGAAATTAAGAAAATAAATAGAGTTAAATAAAAGCTAGACTAAAAACTAGATAAAATAGAAAAAAAAACAACAACAAAGAAATAACGGATAAAATGAATGGTATAAGATTTTACCACAGAAATACATTAAAGTAGTTAATTAAAATAAAGTAAGTAATGTCTATAAAACATTCTTAATCAAAAGCCAGGCTGAAGAGGTAGGTTTTAAGTTTGCGTTTAAAAATGTCCACACTTCCAGCTGCCCTCAGATCCTCAGGCAGACTGTTCCAGCGGCTCGGAGCATAAAAGCTAAAAGCTGCCTCACCAAAGGTTTTAGTCCTGCACTTTGGAACAACTAGCAGACTCGTGTCGGAGNATTATAGACTTAAACAGATATAATAATAAAAACAATAATAAAGAGAAATTAAGAAAATAAATAGAGTTAAATAAAAGCTAGACTAAAACTAGATAAAACAGACTAAAAGACTAAAAACAATAATAATAAAATAAACGACTTTACCCCAGAAATACATTAAAGTACTTAAGTAAAATAAAGTAAGTAATGTCTATAAAACATTCTTAAACAAAAATTAAAATCNAGAGGTAGGTTTTAAGTTTGCGTTTAAAAATGTCCACACTTCCAGCTGCCCTCAGATCCTCAGGCAGACTGTTCCAGCGGCTCGGAGCATAAAAGCTAAAAGCTGCCTCACCAAAGGTTTTAGTCCTGCTCTCTGGAACAACTAGCAGACTCGTGCCGGAGGACCTGAGGGACCGTACTGGTTCGTACACCATAAGCATGTCAGACATATATGCCAGTGCAAGACCATGAAGTGCTTTAAAAACAAGTATAAGACTTCAATACGGAAACTGACAGGCAGCCAATGTAAGGACTCTAAAATGGGTGTAATGTGTTCTCTCCTTCTGGTCCTGGTCAGCAGCCGCAGAGTTTTGAATCAGCTGTAGTGGATTTCTAACTTTTTTGGGTAGACCAGATAGGAGAGCATTACAGTAGTCCAGCCTGCTCGATATAAATGCGTGCATTAGTCTCTCTGTGTCACTCAGAGAGAGAAATGGTCGCACTTTAGCAATATTTTAATTGTGAAATTTTAATGGATTTTATATTTTATTTGATGTAACTGACTTACACAAAATAATCCAAATGAAATGAAAAATATAACTTGTAAAAAATTCAAAAAAATACAACACTGAAAAGTGGTGTTTGCATATGTACTCACCCCCTTTGCTATGAAGCCCCTTAATAAGATCTGGTGCTACAAATTACCTTCATAAGTCACATAATTAGTGAAATAAAGTCCAGCTGTGTGCAATCTAAGTGTCACATGATCTTAGTATAAATACAGATGTTCTGAAAGGCCCCAGAGTCTGTAACACCACCAAGCAAGTGGCACCATGAAGACCAAGGATCTCTCCAAACAGGTCAGGGACAAAGTTCTGGAGAAGTATAGATCAGGGTTGGGTTATTAAAAAAATATCAAAAACTTTGAACATCCCACGGAGCACCATTAAATCCATTATTAAAAAATGGAAAGAATGTGGCACCACCACAAACCTGTCAAGGAAGGGCCACCCATCAAAACTCATGGACCAGGCAAGGAGGGCATTAATCAGAGAGGTAACAAAGACACCAAAGGTAACCCTGAAGGAGCTGGAAAGCTCAACATCAGAGATTGGAGTGTCTGTCCATAGGTCCACTTCAAGCTGTACACGCCACAGATCTGGGCTTTATGGAAGGGTGGCCAGAAAAAAGCCATTGCTTAAAGAAAAAAATAATAAGGCACATTTGTAGTTCACCAAAAGGCATCTGGGAGACTCCCCAAACATGTGGAAGAAGGTACTCTGGTCAGATGAGACTAAAATGGAACTTTTTGGCCATGAAGGAAAACGCCATGTCTGGCGCAAAGCCCTCTCATCACCCCGAGAACACCTCCTCACAGTGAAGCATGGTGGTGGCAGCATCATGCTGTGGGGATGTTTTTCATCAGCAGGGACTGGGAAACTGGTCAGAATTAATGGAATGATGGATGGCGCTAAATACAGGGAAATTCTTGAAGAAAACCTGTTTCAGTCTTCCAGAGATTTGAGAATAGGACGGAGGTTCGCCTTTCAGCACGACAATGATCCCAAGCATACTGCTAAAGCAACACTTGAGTGGTTCAAGGGGAAAAATTTGAATGTCTTGGAATGGCCTAGTTAAAGCCCAGACCTCAACCCGATTGAAAATCTGTGGTACGACTTAAAGACTGCACACTGTACACCTACGGAACCCATCCAACTTCAAAGAACTGGAGCAGTTTTGCCTTGAGGAATGGGGAGACAAATGGGGGGCTAGATGTGCCAAGCTCATAGAGACATACCCCAAGAGACTTGCAGCTGTAATTGCTGCGTAGGGTGGCTCTACAAAGTATTGACTTTAGGGGGGTGAATAGTTATGCACGCTCAAGTTTTCAATTTACTTTTAATTTTCTTGTTTGTTTCACAATTAAAAATATTTTGCATCTTCAAAGTTGTGGGCATGTTGTGTAAATCAAATGATACAAACGCCCCAAAATCCATTTTAGTTCCAGGGTGTAAAGCAACAAAATAGGAAAAATGGCAAAGGGGGTGAATACTTTCGCAAGGCACTGTATATGCAGATATACTAACAGCTTTGTACCGGTAGCAATAAATTGGGCGAATAAAAATGCTGAAGCTTTTGCACTTTACAAACCTTAAAACTTTGTAAAACTTACTGTTGATCTTTCTGTTTTATGTCGGGGTGACTTTTAATGTAAGGGGAGGCTTTTTTAGTCTCATGAATTGTCTGTGTCGGTGAGAAAGTGTTTAAATGTGTGAATTTTTTGGGAGAAATGTCTGTCTTTAAACTCTTCTGAACTGCAAAACAAATCTACCTACGGGTACAAATAAAGGAACCTGAACCTGAACTATAACCAGGTTACTACAATGAGTGTAAACGCGTTTTCACTGCACAACTTACATCTTCGTTTTGTAAAAGCTCTGACTCTGTACTCACTGAAACACCAAGCCAGTTTTTTAAGATTTATACACTCTGGAGACCATTTAGAAAAAACACTCTGTTGGGCGAGAAAAACCTTATGTTAGTGAGGAGGGAGGGCTGAAACAGAAAAGGATGTGCTTTCAAATTTAACCAGCTTAGTGTGGACGTACTCTTAATGACCGAACTCTGCCCAGCAGCTTGTCCAGACTAGGTTAGGGTTGGATAATTGTGTTCATGGGTAAAAGAAAACAATGTTTCATCCATTCTTTTGTGGTACTAATATCAACATTACACCTTTTCCATCATTGCTCCTGACACACAACATTCATAATTTAAACGGCTGCTAGAGGTTTGTTGTCAGGAAAATGTAAACAATTCAATTCAATTCAGTTATATTTATATAGTGCCATATCATAATAAAGTTATCTCAGGGCATTTTTTCATATAGAGCAGATCTAGACCAACTCTTTATGTTTACAGAGACCCAACAATTCCCACCAAGAGCAAGCACTCAGCGACAGTGGCAAGGAAAAACTCCCTTTTAACAGGCAGAAACCTCGAGCAGAACCAGGCTCTAGGTGGGCAGTCATCTGCCTTGACCGGTTGGGTTACAACAACTTGCTGCAGTTGAAGAAAATCTCTTCAAGAGACTGAAAAATCCACAGTCTACTGTCAGAGTGTCTCTATTATTACAGCATGTGAGGACATTGCATACACCAAATGAAAAATACCAAAATGACTATCTCTGTGAGGGTGTCACTAAAATCAAGAAAGGCAAGAATCGTGTGAATTATCACTTGAGTGCCCACTTCTCTGGAAACAATTAATCTCCAAACTCCAGTTGCGACATTTAGCTCACGTTGAAGTTATGACGTTGGACACGTGCCAGCATTATCAAGAGGTTTTTATCCTCTAAACTCAAGTCCTGACATCTTTATGAAATGGGGAGAGATTGGTTTGAATCCTGGAGAAAAACCTTGAAAGGACCTTGAAATATTTAAGTAGTTTATGTAACAGCAGTGGAAGCTTGAAACATGTTGCATTACACATGGAAAGGCTTCTTTCAGCCTTTTTATATCTACTGGATGTGAATCCTTTTCCAGTGATGTACAGGGAAAAGAGGCTGTCCAGTCTGTGATCATCGTTAGGCAAAAGGAATCAGAACAGCACTCATTTCTGCTCTGAATTTATTCCATCAAGATTTAGATGAAGCTACACAAAGCTGGTAAATTGTATTCCACCATTAAAAATGATGAATTCATGGAGTGTGTTTTCTTCTGAATATATTTCAACCTGTCAACACTAAATGAAAAGATGAGGGCAGTCAGGGCTTTCTTTGTCTTCAAAGCAGCAGAAAGTGAGAAAGAAACATTATTCTTTCATTATAACAGCCTCACCCAGCCACACACACCTACACACACCCACCCACACATGCATGCTGACTGTATTCACTTGTATGCAAAGCTTCAGTCTAACAAATGAGACAGATATGACAGAGACATCAGTGCAAGTTCACTCAGAGGGATAGAAATCTGTAAATGGCATACAGATGCTTTGTGTGTGCACACGTGTAAGTCTTTGTCGCAGCTACGCACAGGCACTGACACGTGTAAGAGTTTTCATTTTCTGGTTGTGAAAGCCTTGAAAACCCTCTCTACACCAAGAATTCACATGCAATCATTACAGCAGTCTGTGCAAGACAGCTGCAGGCTAAACTGCAAATATAATACCATCATTTTATACTGTCTATTAAAAAATACGCACCACTGAAATTAGTATTAAGCATTCATTAAGTGATGGAAAATAAGACTGTCGATAATCTATATTTTCCTCCTGCTGTCCAAAACTAAAAAAGACATCAATGAACCGCTTCGTTGCACTGGGTGACATGTTCTTTCACTACCATGAACACACACAGTAGTTTATTTTGACTCAGTCACTGAAAATAGTCCCCAACAAATACACAATTTCCTTGTGTTTGAGTGACATTTGTGAAAACCAACAGTGGCCAGCTGTTTTTAGAAATTATTGTGCCTTTTAAAAAAAAACTCTACGTGTGAGCTGTTTTTAAATATTTTCATCTTCAGTAGAAACTAGGAACTAATGGGCTTAGAGCTTAAAGCTACATACAGGATAGGGAAGTCAAGACAAAAATATGGAATAACAATAGCCTTACCCTTTATGCACTTAAAATGGATAAAATGGATTGATTGATTGACATGTCCTGCAGTACATGGTGCCCCGCCTTAAAAAGACACTAAACAGCACCAACCAAGATGACCATGTAACAGATAATGATGATGATGTGTAGTTTCACAAATGTTCAGCAATTCACATGAACAAATGTCATATACCCTAAGACACATGGGGATATGTGTAAGCTATCATACTTTTTTATAAATCTTATCAAAACCAAAAGCTCCTCATTAACATGCCTACTACAACTAATCAGGATTCTTTAACTTCCTTTTTTTTCTCTTTCAAATCGTGGACGCCTTAGGTCACTGTACATTATCAGCACAAAGATCATAAACACACATAAATGCCGCTCTTCAGGAATATCTTTGTATCTGGCAATTTCAATTGCTGAAGTGAGCATTCACGGACTGGATATGCTGGATAAAATACTTGGAGTTATGTCTGGTGCATGATACTGTATACATGCAAAAGCAAAATATAACAAACCATAAAGGCTGGTTTCACAAATTATAAAAAAATTTTGCCTCCAGAGGCAGAAATCTTTAAGACAGGTATATCTAAACCTTGACAAATCCAAGCAAAGCTATCTGCATGGCTAGATACCTCTAGTGAGATAAAACGATTAAATTTGGGACCCTTTAAATGTATTAATTTAATCAGCGAATATCAGAGTCTCAATTCAAGGATGAAAATATTATCTCACCAAAAGCATAAGCATTTATCCACTCCATAAAAGACAGTTTAACCTCACTGCTTATTCACACCCTCTGAGCCCACACTCACACACACATACACACGGACTACTGCAGCTAGTCAATACACAGCATATTATCAACCCAATAACTCTGCTCTGCTGGGAGGCTGACAGCATCCCTCCGATCACATCAATACCCAACATGTGACGTGATTTCCATTTTAGTAGCCGCAGCAGATAATGCAGCATGGATCTATACTCTGACACAAAGGAAAATCTTTGCAAACTTTTGGATGCATGTGTGTATGTGTGTGTTTGTGTGTGTGTGTGTGTGTGTGTGCGTGCGTGTTAATGGACCTACCTGAGACAGTATGGCAGGCTAATGCAGAGGGCTCTGCTCTGTTTCTGAGTGCAGCCTCACACTGGCAGCTCTGCTGGCTGCTGCTGCCTCTGATTGGACGGCTGGTGGAAGGTGGGTGTACAGGAGTCAGCCAATACTTGAGCTTTCTCTGATGAACACACACTCAGGCAGAGAGGAGCTCATCTTTTGCTCATACATGCATTCTATCCCACAGCGGGATTCTCTCTGCTTGAAGGGAGAACTTTAAAGCCTGATTGGTAACTATTTTGAAGTCATACCTACATTTACATATTTAATTGAAGAGTTTGGGTTATAGTTGAAAAATAATTTATTGTTTCTAAAGGCCTGTTTCCCTGCTGCAAAAAACTGAAAACATTCACATATATTTAGTTTCAGTCTCATGAAAGAACCTGTATGAAAACAGCTGTTAATTAATTGGACGATAGTTTTATGTTTCAATTGTGTGTTTTGAATTTTGGTGGTAGCCAGATACAATTGGTATCGCACAAGTTCTCTTTTTCAAAACTGTTGAAAAAGCTTTTTTCTTTGCCAACATGCAGCTCAGCACAACAGTTAATCTAACATCCAAAATGCACTAATGCAACCAAAACACATGTCAGGATAAACTCCTGCACCAGAACACTGGCAACATTTGTTTCCCAGCAGTAACGCTTAGTCACTCATTATACAATGACCTAAAAAAACAATGACAACATGTATCTTTACAATATGTATCACCATTGTCATTGAAGTATCTTTTATTTATTTATTTAGCATAAACCAAAATTCCATTACAACAAAAGAATGGCACTTTTTTATCGTATGGATTGTGCTACCTTACGTCATAGAGATGAATCAGAAAGGCTGCAATATGCTTCAGTGGGATTTATTTTTTATTTTGCATAGAGTAATTCCAAGTGCACAAAATGAAACTAAAGTAATTCCAGTAATGCAATACAAAACTCTACATATTCACTATATATACTTGTATAGGAGAGCTACAGGTATAGAAATACAACAGTGCTAGTCAATGCTGCATTTTGCCACAAGTTCTTGTTGACATCACACCTATGTCCTGCACCTGGGGAAAGAATCTTTTTGCATGCCTGATCCATCCCTGGCAATCTTCTGAAGATATGTCTGAGCATCCAGCATTCATTGCGTCTAAGAGGGACATCTGATCATGTGGCTGGTGGACATAAACTTTCCATCTCCATGAGGAAAACAATTCCTATATGGGGTTGAGGAATGGAGAGTAAGTTGGCAGGAAAAGTGACACCATCCTGGTGTGGAGATGGTGAAACGCCACATCATCCCATACAATTACAGAATGTTTCTGCCTCAAATGCCCCCTTTCCTCACCTGGCACAAGTCTTTTATAGAATTCATCAAGGAATGCATAATTAGGAGTTTATGCATTTTTTTTTAGATATAGATGTAGCAGAATGTAGTAAATTGCAGTCTAATTTACAGTAAGTCTGTGTTATGTTAGGTTTTGAATGTAAATTTCACAGTTTTGGCAATAGTATGTAAACATGTGCAAAATGGACTGTAAATACACAGAGTTCTGGTGGTGGTTGAGTTTGAGTGAGAAAACAATGTATGATTTTTTTTTTTTTTTGTGGTCATTGAATGCATTTTTATCAAACAAATCAAAAGTGATCAACAGTTTAGTCCACACTGACTTCTGCTGTGCTGACTGTATGTTTTGAAAAAGTGAACTCAGCATTGAGAAATGTGTGTTACCAATTATGCAAAAAACTTAAACCTGCACTAACTGCTTTTTTTGTCCACTTGGGGGCAGCGACTTGGGGGCACAAGTTGTGAACATAACATTGACATATCATCATCATTTAAGTTCATATGGTCAACTTGCTAGCAAACAGTTGCTTATTTCACACACCCAGCAGTTACGGAGCAATGTTATCATTTGGAGTGGTGTCCACCTGATGAATGTAAGTCCAGTATTCTCTCTCTTTTCGCTCTGTTTTTGGTCTCTACCAACTCCTGAGAAAAATATCTGGCTCTTTAGCTGCTAAATGCTCCACTATGTTCACCAGCTAGTTTCTAACTGTGTCTGTCTGCTGTTTGATGCTGGGCAGGTAGTGTACAGTGAGATTTTAGTTTTTTCTCTGAAAACAGCTGCCTGTTGCGTCCGCCAACGCCGCTATGTGACAGTAAACACATAGCACAGTGAACACACAACACAGTGTTTTGATTCGCTAGTGACAGTGAACCAAAACAGTAAAGTTACGAACCGGACAGCTAAACAATGAGCTGAAACTCATTATAAAGCTCCATAAAGCCGAGGGGAGCTGCAGATTCAGCTGATAATTTCTCTGTAGGTTCATCACTACATTGTTAGATTGTTATTTGATACACTGTTATTATAACCACTTTAAAAATACTGGTATAGTTTTCTTAGATTTGAAATAATTTTCTACAGACCATCAGTAACATGTACTAAAAGTATCAAAGTAAAAGTACTGGTTCTACAGTAAGATGTCTCCTGTGACTGATATAATTCTATATGATATTGTTAGATTGTTAATACTGATGCATCAATGTGTAAATAGCATTTTGCTGTTGTAGCTGTTGAAATGGAGCTAGTTTTACCTCCTTTATACTGTATACAGTTAGGTAGTTTATACCACTGATTCTCAACCTAGGGCTTGGGCCCATCCATAGGGTCACAAGATAAATCTCAGGCTGTTCAGTCAGGTAAGTATAACAACACACTCACGGATTGCAACTCACTCTCGATAAGAAAATGTCAACAACTACTGACCAACAAAATGTCAGACTTGGCCACTCACACAAATTTCCAATCTGTGTATGTGACACTGAAGTTCCAAGCTACAAGCTATGAGCTACAAGCACAAATTTGACCCTGTTTTTACCCCTGAGCTGACTAGCCAATCAGCACATTGCCCACTGACCATCCAGTCAGAGGAAGTCAAACTGTCCAATCAGGGGACAAAAGGTTCTAGCGCGTTCTGGTCACTCTGTCCATCTGGAACATGCTGGGGTCAACATGGAGGTGGCCAAAAAGGACCCTCAGCAACCATTTCTCACAATTTGATATACAAGTGCAAACTATATTATATTACACTTCATATATCAAATAAAATAATGATAAAATGTGATGTTGTTTTACCGCACAGTTTTTGAGAAAGCCTTTCCGAGGCCATCATCACAGGCCTCCTACAACAACATCTGAAAGGTGAAAAAAATCTTTTTTTTTTTCTATATTTGGGCTTTATAGGGTTAACAAGGCATGTGTGTTCCTGTTAAAGGAGGACAGTTGAATATATTCACACAGTGGTTAAGTACACTCTTCCAGCAAATGGAAAGACAGATACACCGTGAATATTGAATTTCGATGACAGTAATAACAATGGATGGCCCTGGATTTGTCACTTTTCAGGTTTTTGTCTTACATAAGAAATTGCTGTTATATAACTGTATCCTTTAAGCATGATGTCTGAGGTGCCACCTCATTTTTTTTCCACCCTCCTCCATGTTTTTCATAATGCCACGGAAGAGAAAGCAACCAAGGACAAATGTTTTACATGAGGTACAGAACAACAACATTCGTTCACTCAGCTGTCAGTCCTTGTGTCCATGCAGGCGGGATTCAGAGCAATCCTGCTGTCCTGGCTTTCTACAGATGAGCTGAGACACACTCGTACACCTTTATAAGCATTTTTCATCGTGATTTAAAGCTGTGTCCTTGTTTTGGTCCGAGCTTTAGATTGATGCCCTAAAACTGTTAGAATTAATATATTAATTATATATATATATATCTATATATATATACAGTTAACATAATTAAAATAATTATCTTTAATTCTTTTGTGTCATTTCAAGTTCTTAACTACAGGCAACTAATATCAAATCGAAATGACAGCAGTTAGTTGTACTAACATGAAGGAAAGTCTTTTGATAAAAGATAAAAGAAGATGAAATTAACAGTCAGGTACCACTGCCAAAAACAACACTGTCACCATTAGTTGATGAGGAAATATTTTTAATCGCAGAGGACGTAACAGCACACAGGTCAGTTAGTTTACACAGTTACAGTAGAAATTCCAACAAAACCATGTTTTGTTCACTGCAGCATGATTTACACCTTCATTTTAAAAAAGGCACCACTTTAAAAAGCCATACTTGATGAATATTTCTAACAAATTTGTAACACATGTATTAATGATAAATAAATTATTTATTAATGCTTTTTAGACTATATGACAGTAGTATGTGGACACCTGAACACTCTTCTCATATGTGATAGTTGAACATGTGATTCTGACACTATTGGCATTAGCGTGCTGCTATAGCATATTATACCACTCTTCTGGTTTCAGGCTTTCCAGCAGATTTTGGAACCTGGCTGCAGGGATTTGCTCCCATTCAGCCAGAAGAGCATTAGTGAGGTCCAACACTGACGATGGGTGATAAGGCCTCTCACAGTTGGCATTCCAGTTCATCCCAAAGGTGTTGGTTGGGATTAAAGTCAGGACTCTGTGCAGGCCAGTCAAGTTTTCCACACTAAAGAGATATCTCTTCATTTGAACTAAGGGGCCTAGAGTATGTTTCCACATATTTCAAAGAGCACTAATAGAGATGACATTTGGTTTTGCCAGATTGTGAAAAATCCCTTTGGCTGAGTTACATCATCCTGCAGCATAACTATCTCTGACAAAGGGCTGTTAGCCGACCCGAACTCAATTTATTAACAACCCATTAACATTTTCCATTTCAGACTTGATGACTGGTTAGAAAGTGAACTGGCCACTAATAATCATGAATTTAACTATAAGGTTTGCAGTTAAATGGTCTGGCGTCACTCTCTTTATAATAAGCCATCAGGTCTGCTGTCATGTGTGTTAGAATGGCATTAATAAATGCTTACTCCATCACAATTATCAAATAATGTAAGTGGTCTAGTTGTCCTTTCAAGGGGTCCTCCTGATGAATTAAAGAGACGAAGCAATTTATATTGGAGAAAGTTGTATGGCCGCAAAAAAGGGATTCCATCCCTGGCAACCTAAAAGGTGTTCAAATGGCTTAATAATAGTCTATAAAGCATTAATAAAGGCTTTATTTATCATAAATAAATTGAATTTGTGCAACCATTTATAAAGTATATAACTTTCGACAGTGGTATCAAAAAATTGAAAACTGCACTGGTCAGGCTTTGACAATCTCTGTGCCCATGTTAATGTGGCTGTGTAATGAAACTAATTTGCCAGGAGGTGGCAATAAAGCTTTCTAAATCACCTAGGCACAAGGACTCATTGACAATGACAAAGCACAGACATGTCAAGATAAGGCTTTTTGCAACAGATGACACAAGTGGAAAAGTTATTGCCTTCCTATTGCATAAGAAATACATCGGGAGTAAGGCTGAGAAGTAATGTAGGTTGGATTGGCAGGTTATGCATTTATACACAAGATATGTTCAACCCTATGAACCATGGAAAAACATGATGAAGGTCTAGAAAGAAAGTAAAAATCACCTAAATTCTATTCATACAATCCTTCATCAACAACCCAGTTTCTCAGCAACCAGCGAAGTTCCATCTTATCTTCCTGTTGAACAGAGCTTCATCTTCTCCATATTGATGCTGCCTGTGTTTGCAGACTCATCCACCCCCTGTCCCTGCAGGTAGGGACTGTGCTTTCCAGACTTGTGGATGAATGTTGGCTTATGGAGCCCTAAATCATCCCACTTTGTGTAGGTGTCTTCGATAATGTCTCGGCAGCCTGTAACCTTGGCTCTACCCACTTTGGGTTGGAAGACTTTGCTCTTGTATCCTTCTGGGTGATATGAGAGACATTCCTTGTCGTCACTTTCATTTTTAACACATTGGGCATCATCATCATCATCATCATCATCGCTGTTGCTTATGATCACCAGCTCAGCCTGGATGTCTTCTTTTGCCTCATCCTCCACGTTCTCATAGCCCATGAAGATCATAGTGATGGATTCCAATTCTAGCTCCTCTGGCAGGGTGTTGACGAGGTTCAGAGAGGCAATACTTTCTGCACAGAAGGGCGAGTGTCTGTTGAAATCACCTGAGCTCTCTTTCAAGGCATCAGGATCAACTTCAGACTTGTGGCTAGCTAGTGAAGGACTATGGCTATCTACAGCCCTGTAGACCGTCTGTATGGGTGCTGGCATTCCTTCAGACCTGGCTTTGACTGAGACAAGAGCTGCTGGGTTTGGACTGCTCACATCTGTCTTGCTGATGGTGAGTCCTTGTGGAGTTTTGGCACCAAAGTGCATGTCACTCTTGGATTGTCCTGGAATGTGGAAGTAGGGCAGCTTGGTTTCTTCTCCAGGTCTTTGGTCTCTTGACATGAAGTCTTGTTGGATGAGGCTAGGGCTGGGTGTTTTGCTCAGGGTTTTCCGTCCCTCCAAGTCTTGGCTTAGCTGGTTTTCTTCTCTGAGGATTTGAGCTCCATTTCTGGATGAGAACATGCTCTGGAAGGGGCTGGGTGTTGGGGTTTGCCTTGGTGTTTTATTTGGTGTCCTGGGTGTTGAAGGCCTGCTGCTCCCTGTGTAGGGTACAGAGTAGACAGGCTGATGGTACTGCACCTCAGTGGGCACGTTCTTATCTGTGGCCTGATGCAGCAGCTCTTCTACTTCTGTGGTCGTCATCTGTTCAACTACTTCATTGTGCATTTTGCCTCTGTCTGGGTGCAGTGCATATACAGACTTGCGCCCATCATCATACACCTTTAAACCCCTCTCATGGATGGTTTCTGGGGTGATGGTTGCTGTAGAGACCACCTGACGTTTGCCTGTTCTCATATCATGCTCCACACTAATCTCCATCACAAACGTAGCTGGAATAAAGAAAAGGCTTAGATGTTAGATGTTTCAGACGTTTCTTGTCAATGACCATTTCTTGATGTCAGATTCTCATTTTAAAAAAGGCATGCTTGCAAAACTGGCATAATGCTGTTTTACTTAAAATACTTTAATTATACATTGCATTTTAATTGAGATCAGTGTAAGACAATGGCATGTAAATCACATAATAATAAATATATTAATTAGAGCTGAAACAATTTATTGATTTATTGATTAGTCGATCTTTGTGGCATGTGATAGTGAACTGAATATATTTGTGTTTCAGACAAAATGTCACCTTGGGCTTTCGGAAATTGTGACATTTGCATTTTAACCACTTTCTGACATTTTATAGAGAAAAAGATGAACATATAAAGAAAAATAATCGTCAGACTAATTGATAATAAAAATAATCATTCAACTCAGCCCTTCGTCAAATAAGCATGTGTGTCTTGACCAACATGAAAACTCTCCTGGTGAAAATGGGTTCTTTTGGCATTGTGCAGCTGAGGTGAGCTAAGGTGCTTCTCAGATTAAGGACAGCAAACTTCATAGAGAAAAAGGACTGGAGCACACAGATTGAATTTCAGCCTTTAATAGCGCAAACAGACTAACACACATTAACACTACTTCGATTAAAAATGGACATATGTCAACCCTAGAATAGTGTAGATTTGTCATTGATTGATTGAATTTCAAATCTATAGGATAATCTATAGGATAATGGTTCCTCTTTTAGACATACTTTACACAGAATAACTGAATTTTGTTTCCTGTAATTGATGATGCAAATTTAATGCAGTACTTTTTGTACTAATTTTAATGTAACTTTGACGTATATCTGTATTCTTTAATTCTTTTGTGATTATAGTAAGTGAGGGGAGGCGCTTGGACATTTGCTCTGTCAACTCCCACCCCTTGATCCATTATCCAATAGATTTGAAATCCTGTTCAACCTACTCTCTTATGACAAATGTGTCTATATGTATATCTGCCTCATGCCCATTTTGACTCTGATGAAGACACAGTAGTGTCACAACGTAAATCTAAAGGCTGCTATGTATGACTCCAGCAAAGTTCCTAAATGGTAGGCATAGGAATGTTCTGTTCTCCTCACAGTGAATAATTTTGCATCCTGGCAAAATGTACATTTACAGCTTTTAAAATAGCATAATGGAACCCGGAGGCATTTTTAGTCAGGGCAGCCAGACTTAAGGAGACAGCTATGCTTTAAGAGAACAAAACGGATGTCTGCATGAACATGGAGCTGAGAGACTTAGCTGTGAAATCGCTGGTGAGCATCTAAAATCTGTCTAGTTTGAATTATACTTCTTTTCTATCCCGTTGTGTACCACTTGTCTCTTATCATATTTTCAAATGATTATCCTGACAGTTGTCAATCAGCAAAGCAGAAACTGTTTTTCAGTATATGCACTAGTTATATGATGTCTGTACCTTTCTTTGGTTCTTCAATACCAGACTCACGTATATGAGGGGTTTTAGCTGGTGTCAGTGGGCTGAATGATGGGATATCTGCGAGTGGTGAGGGGACATTATGTGTCACATCTGAGGAGAAAAATATGACCAATGAAATACAAGAGCAGCCATGTTTGGTATACACATTGTATCTTGTTGTACATGAACAGAGATGTAAAAATGTCAATTTGTGCGGGGCGGATGGACAAACTACATTATATTCCGTCAGAATAGTTCAAACATTTAAAACCACAAATTGATGTATTTACATTTTGGTTTGCATATGATTAAATATGCATATTTTTGAACTTTGGACAGAGCCAGGCTAGATGCTTCCAGTCTGTGCTAAGCTAGGCTAACCACATTGTGACTATGAAACATCTGTCCAAGTCAGACTCGTCATGGAGCCATTTTTGTCAAATTTCAAATCTTGAGAGAAAGAATACTCTCAGAAGAGACAAGAGCAAAAATGACAGGGGAGAAATGTTTCATGCCTAACATTCCTATTACAGCACAATTTGTTATCTCCAGATTATTAAATCACAAGTCACAAAATACTGGTATTTCAAAAAAACTAAATATTTCAATCATTATTTTGGTCTAACAGTCTGGAAAATAAAATCCTGGATTCCAGTTGTGATAATGGCTGGCAGAAAATACATTGTAAACATACATTAAATCATGATCTCAAAATAACGGGCCTAAAAAAGGATCATTGCTGTCTATGTATGAATGATAAACAATAAAGGTTAGTATATCAACAATAGATTAAAGATTATGACTATTTAAATCACTAACATTCATTTTTTTTGTTATTTAATAATATATGTTAAATAATGTCAGATCTATCAATATGTTAATCCAGCCTTGTCTTACATATTTTAGTTTTCACACACACCCAAAAAAACTATTACAGAAAAGTATATAGAAGTGTTAAGTAACTAATTAACCAATCGCAACACACCAAAATACTCCAAAAGTGTTTACCTGCCTGGAAGTCTGCGTTTAGCTCCTACATGTGAAGACAGAGTAGTGAGGGTCAAAGTGGTGAGAGAAGCAGGAAGTCAACATTACAGCAGCGCTACAGATTAATGGTGTTTAGCATCAGCAGTCCATGACTATGTCACAGTTATTTCACTGTGTCTTTAAGTCTAAATACAGACAGCAAATCATGCATATTAGTCCTTGTATGCTGCACGCCCATGTGAGCAATCCATTTACCTGCCACCTTATTCACTCAAAGCAGTCTCTTGTGAACCAAAGCACACCCACACAGTCCTCAGTTAGTGCATCTCACAGACACAGGTAGCATGGAGTGAGTAGAAAACCATGGAATTTGAATACAATATAATATATTCATAGAAAGTGCTAGAATCTATTTATTTAGTTGAAAACCCAAATTCTACCTCTTATAACCCACACATCTGACGGAGTCAAAACTTTCTATAACTTCCAAGAACATTGTGAAATTGAAGCTACAATGTGCAGTGTGCTAAGCTCATACTGGGGTATGAACCTCTTGAGTTAGCAAACTACTAGTATTCATAATTTCCAGAGTTTATCAGAGTTGAATTTATTTTTACAATGTGTGATTTAAGTTAAAGTGTATTGTTTAAATGAACAAATGCACATTTGGACACAAGAGGTGACTTAAATCAAGACAATATTTTTGGTGTAACTGTTGCTGTGTCGCAATTCCATACATACTAATAACATACTAATAAATGCACACAGAAACAAATGTTTAGAACATAAAATCTGGGATCACATTTTATACACTTTAATCTGAAACGTAGGCGTGGTAATGATGCAGGATCAAACTGCATTGGCCAATCAAATATGTACGAACATACATTCCACAATACTTTGTAATGTAAACACCATAATTCTGCTTTTTATGTGGTGATCATGGAGATGGGGGATAAAATGAATGAACTATCTCAAAGTATTATAAACCACTGTGAAGTGTTTTGGCATCTGTTAAACCTTCAAACTCTATTACTCACACTGACAATCCTGGATCGTGTTTCATCGTCTCGGTACTAGAAGCAACCACGGCCCAACCAACACAGCCACTTGCATTTTTTAGTTGCAGTGCTGTTTTCAGTCTAAATGCCCAGTAACACCTACAGAAAGACAACCATTCACTCTCACATTCACAACCACAGGCCATTTAGAGTTGCCACTTCACCTAACCTGCAAGGACTATTAAGGATTAAAATGTTACTTCTACATCACTGCAAGCTGAAAAGTTAAACCACTGGAGGTCAGCAAAAACAAGATTTTCAGGAGGTATTAAGTTACTCTAGAATTAATGTGTTTGGTTTGCCTGGGTCCAGACCTGGCTACACATCAGTGTCAACTTAAAATGACATTTGATTCAGGCATCATTGGTCCGTAGTGACTGGTTAGGGAAAAACAAACCCCCCTCCCCTAAGGAAATCAGTTAGAGTGGAGGCAATGTCAGGCAATGGTGATTGAATCGACTTTTATAGATACATTTTCTCTTCAGAGTACGGAGCAAATCATTTTATTTCACCGGTGAAGCTGCACAATAAACTTACACATGAGTTAAAAAAATGTATTATACATTTATTTTACAATAATGATATTCAATTTGTAAAAGTCATTATCAGAATAATCATGAGCTGTTTATTCATTGTGATGAAAGAACAAATATCATAGCTGAAGCAGTGAACATATTTAACAATGCAGAGGCACAAATAAAAGAGCCTTTAAAGTGTACAGTGTTTTCTACCTCAGTGTGTCTGTTAAGGGCAGTTGCAGTGCTTCATCACCATATCTATATACAGACCCATGTCTTGACTTCATTTTATTCTCACATCAGGACTCAGCAAAGTGTGTTTGATAAAAGCTAAAGGATTATTAGATCTCATCATGCTTCATTGCCTTGAGGTGAAAAGTTGCATGTTGTAGCAGAATTAATCAGTAAGCAATACACGGCAGTGTAAGCCAGTAAAGCAAGCAGAGTATTAAAAGGAAGCCAGTTTATTTGACCCTACCTTGATAATGTCCTCAGCCGTCCTCTCCACCTCTTTTAACCGCTTCAGGACTACTTCTTCATTGGCAGAGATGTTGAGCTCCTGTGTTTCCAAGGCCTCAATCTCCTTCTCTATTCTGTACAAGAGAGTAATGAACTGTGTTGATTACTGGACTAGACAAGCACTTAGCTGAACAGCATTTTTAGCAGTTCTAGCAGCAGTCAGGGAGTACTTGAATGGCTTTTAATAAAGCAAGCACAACACACTTGCTTCAGCACTTCCAAACATGGCATTCTGGGTAACATTGCTGTGTTTACTTATAATGTATTTCCAATTTCCATTTTTCCAATTTAAAACATGACTTTGTACTTACTTGTATGAATGTAAAATGTTCTGCTGTGAAGTTGTTGGAAGTAATGTGTAACCATGTTGGCAGTTACATGTTTTTTGTACATTTTTTTACATTTCTATTAGCATATTTAGTCATTTCTTTACTCTGCTGAAATCTGTTTAGAAACAAATGGGCTTTCAATGAGGATAATAGACCTCTTAAAATTCTTAAACCTCTAGAGATCTGCAGTTCATGACATAAATAACAGTGATCTTTCCATTTCAGCCCACCTCGGGGCCTATAGGTAGTATTTTATTGTCAATCACAGAGGGGTCAGGGTACTTTCAGAGGCCATCCTGTGTGTTGATGGGCTGTTTGAGACAGGGATTTTGTCCACAGATTGCCTCTGTGACTTCAGTCAGCCAGCTTTGATAACTCAGCAGACAGAGCTCCCAGGATGCAGCACTAAAGGCTCGGCAGGGTGAGTTTCGTTCAATCCTGCTCTAACATCAACAGATATTAAGAGTCCATTTGCTCTCCCTGAGAGAGCAGGTTGATTCAGACTGGGGAGTAGTTCTCAGCAGATGAGCACCTTAAATATTTATCTGATATACCTGGTCCATATGAGCCAAATTAGATGCTGCAGTGTGTGTACTGGTGGCTGTTTATTCAAGCTTCACAAACCCAGACAAAAAAAGAACAACAAATCTTAGATTTTTCCAAAGTTTCTTCATCAGTAAATGGAGCTCAGTTGTCATCAGTGACAAACGCATGGAACTTCTCTCAAATGATGACAGGTGGTAATATCCAGGATATATATGGGATATATACCGGTCGAGGCAGATGACCGCCCACCCAGAGCCTGGTTCTGCTCAAGGTTTCTGCCTGTTAAAAGGAAGTTTTTCCTTGCCACTGTCGCCTAGTGCTGCTCTTGGTGGGAATTGTTGGGTCTCTGTAAACATAAAGAGTATGGTCTAGACCTGCTCTATATGAAAAAGTGCCCTGAGATAACTTTATTATGATAAGGCGCTATATAAATAAAACTGAATTGAAATTGAATATATCATTACATGACTGAAGTTCCATACTTAGGTCACATGATGACAAATGAGCAATCACCATCCGCTGAGGAAGCAAGATGCGACTGAAAGGTCCGCACAAAGCTAAATGGAGCTGGAGCTAACTTAACTTAAGACGTTTTTGGTTTCGCTTATGATGTGACAAGGCTATGGTTACGGTTTGGTTAGGTTTAGGCACAAAAACAACTTGGATAGGTTTAGGGAAAGATAATGGTTTGGGTTAAAATGACTACTTTGCTGAGGTTAGGGGACCTCTGTCGTCATGGTAACAATAATAAACACATGGTTAAAGTTATGAAACCATCAGGTCATGCAAGGTCATGCTTTTAAAAGAACAACATAGACTGTCGGTTGGAAACAGGAAATGAACAGTGGTCTCATGTGTTAAAGCCTGATGTTTTCTCCCTACACAGACTTTGTTGCTTTATAACAACGTTACCTGACTTCCTTCCTATGCTTCTGTCATAACTGTTGCTAGAGGGCTTTGTCACTTAACAGATGTTGTTTTAGGGCACGGGCTGAAATGACTGATGCATTCTTCTTGGGAGGACAGTCTAAGAAGAATGCAATAAGGTTGGAAAAAGCCATAATATTATTGTTGTTTTCACTGAGAGGAAGATCCTGCAGGGTTACTATAAAGTCAGTTTTTAAATTCTTAAATTGCATGACTGTGTGTTTTAAACAGATTGAAGATGAATCAAATGAAGTATGAAATTAAGCATGACTGTTAACCTGCACTGCCTGTTTATCACCAGAAACGGTTTAGATATGGAGAAAAAGTGAAAGTTCACCATAGTTTGTCCAGTTTAAAGGAACACTCCACTCTTATAGTCATATTTCCGTTGCATAACTGCAGAGAAAAGATTTTTTTCCTCCTTAGGCTTAGTTGGCAAGCCTGCACAATGCTATACTGCATATTTTATCATACTTTCATTTATTCATGTCTGCTTGACACAGTCTTGACACTGAAATTGAAAAATGTGTTATGTTTTACTCCTGTCTTTTGCTCTATTCATATTAATGTATCTTTGATGTCTTTTTATCATGTCACTTTAGCAAAAAGCCAATTTCCCAACAGGGACCTTCTAAATTTCTTTGTCGTAACATTTTAGGGAGGACAAGGAGATGATAAGCTATTGTGTTATATTGGTGTTATATATTCTCACCTATAGCTCATGCTGTTACAAAGAAACTATATCCACACATTTATCTAACCCACGGCAACAAAGGATATCATGTTCAGGTTCTGAGATTTATGTATGTATGTATATATGTATGTATGTATTTACCAGGGACAATGCACATTAATCAACATTTCAGTTTACACATCAATGTAAATGGTGGAGTTAGCTAATGAACCAATTTTCATCCGTAGTCTCGGGCAGGTTATAACAAAAGTGCCTGATGATTTGGAACTACTTTCTGCTAAAGAAATAATCCATACTGAAAACACTTTATCATCAGGGACCCTGATTCTGGAAAATTAAACATATTGACGCACAGACCTTAACCAGTCACAGGTCCGTGCACACCTCCTAACGCCTAGAGAACTATAAAAGCAAAGTGAGCGCTTGTTTTGTGTACTATATGTATGTACTGTATTCCACATCCTTGGTCCTATTCTTGTTAAGCTGTCGCACACACAATCTTTGTACTTTTTCTTGTTGCTCAGCCAAATACAACAAACAAAGAAGCTCTTCTTTCTGCTGTCGTGATGTCGTCATCTTGTTTTTTAGTGCCCATGTGCAGAACGTGTCTGCATACACAGAGCCCCAATTTTAGAATGTATAGAAGAACGTCCGTGTGCAAGTCCGCAGCTGTCCACCTTGCATAGAAGTATGAACAAACCCTTACTTGGAACCTCTAGTTTTTCTTAAATTTTTCAATCAGAGGCAGATATCTCAAAACCTGAGCAAGTAAAACCAAAACTATCTACATGGTAAGATAGTACTAGACGGAAGTAAGAAAATATGTTTTTCTAATTTGGGTGAACTGACCCTTAAACAGTGAATTAAATGACTTTCTGTAATATGAAGCAGTTATCTTAAGGATTAGGAGTAGAAAAACTGACAAAATGTCAAGACAAAAACATAACATAACATCTAAAGTGTGTGTTGACAAGGGATTCCAATGATTAAGTGTCAAAACATTTTTGGAAACTTCTCCGATCACTCCTGCAGTCTGTCAGGTTTCTGATTGCTGACCATTAAATGACACAACCACTTTCTGTGTTAGTAATGTTTCTACACAGCTGACACCAAGTCCTTTTTAAACTGCACAGGTCTAATAAGTAAATATGCAAACTGTGTGGCTATGCGAGGTCTGCCTGTGGCTTGTCGCCGTAATATTTGAACTTAACAGGTTAAAAACTTAAATACTTGTATGTTTTTGCTTTAAATCCTAGTTTGAGTCTCTGTCTGAAATCTGCTCCTCTAACTGTAACTCCAGCGCACTTCTGTGCCAGTTCTTCTTGCTTCCACTTAGCTAAACCTAATGCAGTCTAATACAGCAGCCTTCCTATCAGTCCTACTTTCATGAAGGTTAAGTTCAGGTTTTGTTGAAACTGGTTTAAGATAAGAGATAAGGTGAGCCTTTATTGATCATCAGAGGGGAAATCCAGGTGCAGCAGCAGAACAAGGGTATAAATAACTTGTACTGATAATACAATGTTAGTGCCAATACCACTGAAAATCACCTGCCCAGCCTGCAGCTCTCAGCTTTTTCAGTTCATTGCTGTGGTTTGCTGATATATTTGGTTTAGTCCCAACAGCTCTCAAGAAACCAGCTCTCCACAATTTTGGGTGCAAAGGCAATCACAAAATTATTCCCAAGCTCAGACAACCTCACTGTACAGCCCCTGCCCAGCATGAAATGAAAGAGAGCCAATATAAGCAGCAGCTGGTGAACAGATCCAGACAGGTCCACAGGTTTGTCTCAAGAGTTGAGCTAAAACACTTTTAAACACAATTTAATACTCATGTTGCTCAGTTTCTGCTGGATGTGTAAGAAGGTGACTGCTTGCCAGGTCAGCCAAAAACGCTTGATAAGCTGACAGAATATTGTACGAATTGATCTCTCTAGATTTCTTTCAGAAGGTGACAAACAAATATTGATGAATCTCACAAAGATGTTACTTTAGTTATTGCTGTTGTGGAACATTTTAGATTTTTTACATTTTCTTTTTGTTACTATTTATTTTGACACTTTGGTGTTTGCTTTTATTGTAAATTTGTACTGTCCGCCTTTTCATTTTTCTGATTTTTCTGATTTGGCTTGTTTTATTGATACTTTGTGATTTTAAATTGTTGTTGTTTTTGTGTGGACCTGAGGAAGACTATCAGCCACTTTTTGGAAGCTAATGGTGATCCAAATAAAGAGTGGCTGTGAGTTTGTTTTGGAGCCTTCTGTCCCCTAGGGGCCACAAATTGCTTAATGCAGTTTTAACATCTGTCAGGGGCTGTTCATGCAATCCTTTGAGATTCTGATCACTTCTAAAAACTAGTCTGCCACTCCACCAGGTTGTTGTTGTTGGTCTAATTATTAGTATTACTATTGTAATATTGCTATTAGTATTATTTGTATTAATATTAACATCAATACCATTACCACGACTATTACTTTACGTCTGTATGTAGAACTGTACTGTACTACTGTATGTTCTCTTTCCTCTTGCTCTCTGGGTTGGCTAAGTAGTTCTATTATGTAATGAAAAGAAGGTTAGTTGTCTGTGCTTTGACTGACACACATGCTGCTGACAGGAACGTCAGGTGAAACAGTCTGCTCCTAATCCCTCACTGCTTCCCACTGTAAACCACATACACACAAACATGTGCACAGTGCCAGCCTCGAGGTTGTAGAAACAAGCCTATTAGTGAGTGGGTGATGGTTCAAAGCACTTCATGTCCAGTGATCCCAAACACTTTTTTTCCAAAAGCATCTTAAGGATAACATCATGATAAAACTGATGTTAGGCAGCTTCTTACATTAGCCAAGAATACTGTAATTTATCATCGATTGTAGATTAACAAAGGCTTCCTATCCACTGAAGAGGAAGAGCTTCTTCAGGCCCAGACAACAGAAGGAGGAACTGCCAACTGTAATGGTTTAATCGGCTCTGTTGAGTCAAAGTAGAATTGAAGATATACAGAAAAAGAAAGAATAAAAAAATAACATGTACTCTTTATCTGTATTGTCCCTAAAGGGAAATTTGGTTTACAGCCAGGTAACTATGTTTGTCACACATCAGTCAATGATGGTCAATGGTGATGAGGGGTCAGTTTGTTTTTGCTCTGTACACATCATCACAGTCAGTCATGTTGACATTATGTTGTTGATATGATGTTAATAAAGGTGATTTTTCCAACAATACATATATTGTGTGTTAAAACTGTTTTCTGCTTAAAACTAGCTTGTAGGCTATGTGTCTGCTTGGATTTGAAATTTTAAGCTGATTAATCTGGCCCCTCCCCAGGGGTCTCAATTGCATAAGCTATGGAAGCTGTATATGGCAGCTGCCATACCTTAAAAAAAAAAAAAAATTTTTTTAAAGAAACTAATTACACATGTAATGTGTAATGCTGCCTCTCATACAGACTGCTTGTACAAGCCTTCACAAGTGCTGGTAGAGAGACAGCGTCATATATAAACAAGAATAACAAGATTTATTCCTCTTCTGTGGCAATAAACACAGCACATGGGCATTTTGCTATAGTTTAACAAGATATTTAGCGCTGATGAACAGTAACGTTAACAACAACCATAGTTGTAGCTGGGCTGACGACTAGTTAATGTGTGGTACATACATCAAAGGGCCATACATGTGTCTTCTAGTGGCTGTCAAAACTCCGCCAGCCTCCCTGTCTTTCCAGCAGACACAGAGAGTCTGACAGTAGCTGCGCATGGCTGGTTAGCTCTATGTTGCTATCCATGCTACACAGTGTGGACGTCAGTCAGTGTACCCACCAGTAGAGCCATCACAAGGATAGATGATGGTGAAAGCAGACCCATGTCACTCCTCATGTGATCCGGTCTATCAGGTTGGCCATCATAACATGTTGTTATTATGGAAAGCACAATAAATTTAATTGTAATTTGCCAAATTGATGTAGGTGTAGCCTATATACATGCAGGAAACAGCATTCAGGTTATTTTTCTTTGACTTTATCATGTGCCCATTACTTCTGAAACCAAACCTACACTCTAGTGATAGTGTTCTATAGTGTTATCAATTATTTAAATGTATTTGCTCATGTATTCATTTTTACTTTTGTCGGTTTCTTTGGTGAGATTTCAAGGACATCATAGTATAGAAGAGTTTAATAGGGCAAAACAACTCCTGGAACAATGGAAAGAAACTAACTCAAATGTGAGATTTCGTCACCATCACTGTCCTTCATACTCCATACATATTGTTCATAGTTCATTTAGCATTTTCCAAGTTTCACTCTGTCTTTACATGCTTCAACCAAATATATGCCTTCACCCACATGATCCGTTAGTTCTGCCAGATCTCTGCCTGTTGTGTCCAGTATGGGATGTACTATGGGATTTACTGCAGTTGCCAAGTGCTTTCAGGTTCAGGTTACCTGAGGATGTTGCTCTGTAGCTGATCACTCTGCTGCTGTTCGTCATGAGCCTGAAGCCTCATGGCCTCCTGTTCCTCCTCCGACTGCTGACTCAGTCCATCCATCAGCCACTGCTCCCTTAGGGCTTTCTTCTGTCAATCAAACACACCAACACACAGGAACCTCAGTTAGCTGCCAACAGTATTTAGAGTTGTTTATGTCATGGTGACAACTGCCCCCCCAACTAGATGCCCCTGGAGTTTCCCGTCCTTCAGTAAGTATAAGAGTTCAGTATACAGTAAGGGAAGTGTCCTACAAAACATCAAATCATTCACCATGTATCACCATTTAAAAGGCATTACACCTTCCTTAGTTCATTCTGGACTCCAGACAGGTGGTTACTGACTATCTGACAAACTGAAGAGATCAGTGTATTAACAAATGCACCACTATACGTTCAGTACCTGCAAAGAGGACATGGGACCATAAGTCAGATGAAAGAAGACAAGAGCTGATAAAAATGTTGCTTTGCTCATCTTGGTGGCTTTTGCATGTGCTCACACCAATAAATCTTTTCAGGCAGCTGCAAGTGCTTTGCAGACTGTGTTTGCCCTGGGTTTTCCCTTTCAGACTTCGTAGAGGTTACTGTCCTGCCCTCTGGTAGGCGGAGTCTGTAATTGCAGCCTAAGAGGTAGACTGCAGACACTGCTGAGGTTAGTAAAAGCCGGGACTCCTTGTAGTAAAGACGCAAATACAATATTTATTTATAATAATGAGTGTTAGGTCTCTATAATTGAAAACTAAACTACCATTCATTTGGAAAGCCTGATAACCTATTTCGTAATAATGTGTTTGTTTCTAGATTGATATAATATATAAATGCAAGGAAAAGCATTCACATCTTTCACAATTTTAATTTAACTTGAATTTAACTTTAAATTACCCCTAACCCTAACCCTGCATGACATTGTCTCTCATTTCACTCAAGCTGCCTTGACACTACCTTCCCGTTGCCAAATTATGAAAATGGGTATCACAACAAAATATTAGAAGCACCTTTCAATCTAATGCACTCCAATACAACACCCCCAGTAACTACGGTATCAGAAATGACCAGAGAGTTGGATCAACGTCTCCTTGCTGTGAGTTTGTTTGGGACTCTTCCTGCCCCCTGGTGGTCATATAATTGCTTAATGCAGATGCAACCGGTCGAGGCAGATGACCGCCCACCCAGAGCCTGGTTCTGCTCGAGGTTTCTGCCTGTTAAAAGGGAGTTTTTCCTTGCCACTGTCGCTTGTGCTTGCTCTTGGTGGGAATTGTTGGGTCTCTGTACACATAAGGAGTCGGTCTAGACCTGCTCTTTATGACAAAGTGCCCTGAGATAACGTTGTTGTGAGATGGCGCTATATAAATAAAACTGAATTGAACTGAACTGAAGAAAAGACTTAGTTTGACACATATGATCAGTTCTATCGTCAAATTGGAGCACCCTAATGTCTCCCTTACACGTCTTCACATGAAATGTTAGATTTCAAATGGCTGAGATTTGTTGATGCCAGAAGAGGTTGACTCTGACAGTAATGCATGTGGAAGTGCTGACACTTTCATTTATGTTGGCATGAAATAGCTGTATGTTTTATAAGAACAATATTAGAAGTTATATGCTACTACAGAGGGACTCCAGTTAATATTTGTGAAATTAAAGTCTGGCCTTGCTGTGTAGTTTGCGTCTGAGTTTGTACAGAAATGAAATAAAGATTGCTGCAGTGTTATTAGTTTTGAGACAGTAAATTAAATCACAAAACCTTCATCCCAGAGTTCCTCCTGGAAGTATTTGTAGTCTCTGTTCAGTGTCTGCTGGAGACACATTCTACTCTGTAATGTTCTTTATTAGATGGAATAAGATGTTAGAATCACATTTTGACACATCTGGAGCAGTGCATTTTCTCCTGGATGTTAGTTTTCTTGCTGTTGTTACAGTAAAAAGTACCTTTATGTACTGGAGTTTTAATTTCTCCTCTTCGATCTGTCTCCTTTTCTTGGCGATGCTCTCCTGGATCCTTCTTTTGTTCTGTAGGGGGAAGTCAAACACACATTTGCAACATGTGTACATTTAACAGCATGGAAACTATTCCACCTGTTGTCTTCTCATGCTGACACTTCAACCTTGAGCTGACAGTTGGACACCAACAGCCATAAATAGCTAACAAGCAACACAACCTTCATGACCTGATCCAACCTACCTGTTGTGTGTGTGTGTGTGTGTGTGTGTGTGTGTGTGTGTGCGTGTGTGTCCACCTGTTCACTACAACCTCGCCAACTTTCCCCGCTAATGAGCACCTCCTGTTTAAAAGATATTTAATCTTAAATTAAGTTAGATTGTCAGCTGGACATTTAAAGAAATGTAATGGACACATTTGTCCTGACTGGATAATCACAGACAAACACACTGCTTAATGTCTTTAATCATTAACCGCATCAAAACACAAGCCCTGTGTTCCTGGATGTCACACTGAGGGGGGTCACTGTGGGCTAAAATTAGCCCCTGGATATTGGCTCAGTGTGACACTAAGCCCCAGTGAAAGGGGATCTCCCAGATGACGTCTGCTGATATTTATAGTCCTGTCTCTGTCTGCGTTGGACTCAGTGATGTCAGTTTGCTGAAATGTCTGGACCATGAAAACCATTTCACAGAGACAACTGGCACCATAATGATATGGGCTGGCACGACAACATAAACAAACTTACACTGCTAACTGTAACTTACAAGCCCAGAGCAGACAGCATTTTGTTAGCAGTGGTGTTGAAAAATAAGGAGCATTGCCATTTAGTATTCAAAAGTGACTGATGAAGACATTTGCAGGTATGTTTTTTAAGATGTTCAGTGTGCTACAACTGACTAGCTAATTAACTAACTAGCCTGCACTTTCCCCTCAATGGATTCTAGTCCATCACATGTGTCCACATTTGTAGATACCAAGGAGACATTATAATACACTTAGGAGGAGGATTAGCAAAAAAGCTATTGCAGATCTAAATCTGTGGTTCTTTTTGCATTGCATCACAGCTGCTGTGTGGCCATCAGTCAAACACTGACTTTACGCAAATACATTTGAAACAATTTGGCTGCATCAAAATATTTTGTTGTTTAAGTAGACAGAGAAACAAAGGCCATTCTCAGCGGTATATGCATAAACAAGGTGTGCCATCATTAAACCAAAACCAAAATAAAAAATACTGTACCGGCCCTGATTATAAGACAAGCACTGTTGGTCCAACACCTGTTTGTAGAAAAAGACTTTATGAAGTCACTGTATGATGATATTACACATTCTGTATCTATTGGTTCCAACACTTAATTAAAGCAACAAAGATGCTTAAACTCTAAAATATTCAATCTCAATACGCCACGTTTTTTGGCTGCACCATTTCACCAAACACAAATATTCAAGATGTCTTGTGGATCATTTGATACAAACATTCAGTATAAAATATTTGGTATCTATAGAAACTTTGGGATCTCCTCTGGAATTTAAATTAATATCTGGCATAATCTGGTAAGTTTAATCAAAGGTTGGCTGTAGAACATGAATTTGTAAAGATGGCTGTGTGAGTTTAAAGGTGTCTAGGGTTTGGCTTATCCTCAACTAATCTATCTTTATTATGGTGCACAATAGCGCCTCATGAGCACAAAAGTTAAGTTCAACACATTTCAGATGATAAAGGGGGTGCTGTTGCTGGTGGTATAACAAAATCAGGCAGTGTATGTTTAAGTAAACATGTCTTTCCTCAAGAATACACTCTGTCTGAGATATTGGATGTGATGGACAGACTAAAATCAACAAATCAGAGAGCAGAGAGTAAATCACACACTGATCCACACCCCAACACACACACACACACACACACACAGAGACCCCATGGACAGACAGAGACATGTCTCTGGTTTTCTCACAAGTGGGTGATTATCACTTCACAGCTCATAGCTCCAACTTCATGTCTTAAATTACCGCCAGTTTGTCTTTATGTTGCTTGAATTGTGTTGACATCTTTCTACCACAGATAACAGCTGTGCAGCCTCCCTGCACTCTGTCAGGTGAGCTGACCTGCACATATACTGCCAGAACTCTGAAGGTTTTCCTCTACAGCTCTGTCATCCTGCAACTACACACCCACACTTTTTATTTCCAGACTCTGCTTGGAAACGACTCCTGTTTCAGTGCTGCATCATGGCATCCTGCTTAGACTAAATATCACAGCACTGAATCACTATGATGCACTTAGTTATACTGCTAGAAACATACACACATTACAAATAATGATAATAATAAAGATGGCAATACAGAGGAACATGAATTGCCAGAGAAAGACATTGTTGAACCATTGCATGTTGCTCTGAGTTTTGACTTAATTCTGCGTGGTTCCACATTTGAATTGGTTGTGCACACTGATGTTTAAAGGGTTTCATAATGGCTCATAATTAATATGACCACACAATATATGGGTATATATGGATTCAACAATAATGGGTTATTTTAATTAAGTGTACCCTTAAGTTAAGGGTATCTTCCAACTCTTTTAGAATGAAATTCCCTATTACAAAAAACCCCCACTATAACTTTGGAAGATCCGCAGCGGATTTGTCTGACTCAGACTGCAGATGGCTCATATTAGATTCAGCTGAACTTTATAATGTATTTTAACAGAGAACGGGGACTGTGAATTTTGTCTCCTGTCTTTTACATTGGAGTCATATTAGGAAAGGATATCTTCACAGCCTGTATGGAGACAAGGAACAATTACCTTGACCAATAGGTCTTTCAATGTGCATATGGCATGTAAGTGTTATATTAATACAGACCTGAAAATGGGAACTTATTCTTTAAAGACTGGGAGAATACATCCCTATTCTTCATCTTATTGTTATTTTTTCCTTCTAATTTTTTATATTCTGTATTAAAACATCCCTTTTCTCTTTTACAACATGTACACAGCCCTGTGTTGTTACTACACTAACCAGTGTAGATACTGTACATTACCAAAGCCTCAACACAGTCATCTGATCTTGTGTGGACAGTCAGATAAAAAAATTAATCAGACCAATTTGAACCTCTACTTTCAGCTTGACCACCAAGGATTCTGTAGATATTCAATGTTGATTTGAAAAGGTTTAAGTTAAGTTAAGTAGCCCCTCTATCATAAAAGATACAATCACCAAAATTAATTTCAAAAAGAGCAGTTGTGACATAGAGATTATTTGTATCCTAGCTTTTTCTTATTACAATTAAGCACAGGACTGGTCCTTACTGTGATCGCCTGGAGCCTCTCCTTCAGCAGGTCAGCCTCCTCCATGATGGTCTACAGGACAGAAAAAGTACATGGCAGTGAATGAACTAGAGGTGGAAGTGAGAGGGCAAAACAAAATCCAAATATTATTTCCAATAGGCTCAAAATTCCAACCTTGGTAGCAAAAGTCTATATTTTCCAAGATTTTTCATGCATAGCTGTGTTACCATATCAAGTGAAAAACAATATTGTAACAATAATTGGGTTTAGGTAGAGGCAGAGGCTGAAGTGAACTAACCCCAAACACCCAATCTTGTCACTAAACCCTGCCTTGTCAACAGATGAGCCAATAGTTTTACATTTTTTATTGTTACTTAAAAAGACATGAACAATGTAACAGTAAATATCAACATGTGAATGCAGTAGTAAAATGTTCAATAATAAGAAATTGTTACTTATTTGTTATTGTTACTGTAATCATAAATTAGAATTTGAAGCGTCTTTCACATTACCAAAGAACACTTAAATAATTCTTAAGTCTAGAAAAACACATTATATTGTAGTATGTTGATAAAAACATGTGTATTGTATTTCAGCTTGTTCCATTGTGTGTATCATGTATCTCTGTGCATATGTATACATGCATGCAGGCACGCATGTGTGTGTGTGAGAGAGAGAGAGAGAGAGAGAGAGAGAGAGAGAGAGAGAGAGAGAGAGAGAGCGTGTATATGGTGAGGATAAGGGGTCAATTTTACAACAGTTAATTTTATACTGTAATGATGTGAATCGGCAACATCACTACAGAAACCTCAACTATGTTTGATCCAAAACACATTTTGTAATAATACAAAGATACAATGTGTGCATGCCCTGACTGAGAGAACACAGCCATAATCAGTGACTATGTGCACATACAGTACATAGCATACATCCAATTAGAACGCAATTAAGGCATTATTTAGTAATGTGAAGCCTGTGCAATCACCACAGTCTGATTATGTTATTGCAATACACATTTGTAAAGTAGGCTATACAAATGTGCAAATGTACATGTAGTTTTTAGCAAATGTTACTCAAATAGGAGGAAATGCATTTGTTGGGGACTGTTTTCAGCAGCAGATTAATCCACATTTGGTGAGTATTTGAGACAGCAGGATAGTGTATGTGGGATTGAGTCACAATAAACTACAGAGTGTGTTCATAGTAATGAAGGAACATGTCACTCAGTGCAACAGTGTGGCTCATTGATGTGATTTTAATAGTGGAACAATGGAGCTCTATGGCACAGAGGAATAAGATATACCAGGCTTTGATACACACACATTACTTCATTTCATAGTATACATTCATTATTGTTTCAAGAAAAATATAGAATATTGCCAGTACCTTATTACAGTATAAGGTGTATTTGTGTGAATTTGACACTTTGTTGTAACTATGAAAGGTGTTTTATTATAGAGTTTTAGAAACTCAATGTGATCATCTTCCATCTTTATACAGTGGCACAGCGTTCAATTGTATATACAGTCAGTACACTTACTGTAAAATGTGAGGGGAAGTATACAATGTAAAAGGTCAACTGCATACTAGGTGAAAGTTTAACTTCTGTGCCTGCCAACAATGATTTAATGATTTACTGCAGTACAGTATGACACACAATATGGAATTGCGTATATCAGCCTTGACAGGGAGAGAGACAGAAAGAGAAGTAACATGTCTGTGTCACATGTCAGATGGATGATTGATCCAGGCCTGAGGAATGGCTAATGACTGTAGGGAATGTAACATGGCTGTGTTGGTGCTCTGTGTTATAATGCACAACACTCAATCAGAGGAGAGCAGATTGCTGAAGGTTAACATGCACCTCTGCAGAGGGACAACAGCAACCTCTCACAGTGCTGTTTGAAAAGAGAGCCTGCGGTTCACATCCACAGCCACATGACAGAGGACTCAGCAAGACACATAGTTTGCAATAATGTACTAGAAAGAAAGAAAGAAACAGAGGGGGAATAGGAAGGAAAGTGGAACTATATTAAAGACAAATGGGGACTAAAGAAAAGGTAGAAGTTGTTTGGTTTATAATGTGGTTTGCATGAATACTGTAAGCACACCTTAAACACGTCAGTTAGCCGAACAACTCCTTTTACCTTGCCATGAAAAAACATTTGGGCCATGCCAGTACGGCTTGAATGGTTTCTCCACCTGTCAAAAATCGGCAAATAATAACCTGTATACCCTGATCTTAATACAACAAAGTCCAAACTGAGGAAGGTACAATATACTCTGCATTCCAAAGACTTACAAATAGCCAGGGAAACTATGAGAGGCTACTTGCTGTCGATATATTAAGACTGGAAAAGCTAGGAATCTGTTAGGTACCGTTTGTGGTCAGGTTATCTGGTGGTGTTTGTCTGGTGGTGGTGTGTGTGTGTTCATACCTATAGAAGATCTGGGCCTAGGGGCGTGGCTGTCTGCCACTGCTGGAGCTGCACTCCTGTGGCTCATCTATCCTCATCAAACAGAGGAATACAAATACCAGGAAGAGATGTGTGCTCATCGCCAGATCACTTGAGTGGTACCTCGTCACGGCTCCTCACGTTTTGAATCTAAGTTAAGTACTCTCTGAAGTCTTGCTTGTTGGATAACTCCTGTCTGCTCTCCGCTATAGAACACTGGCAGTTTGTTTCATGCGGTGCCACGTCTACTCCTGCCTGCTCTACGCTACCGCATCCTGGCTGCTAGTTCCTGCTGCCTCCTGTCTCCTCGTCTGGACCGCCACCCACACCATCGCTGACCAGCCCCGCCTGCCATGCTACGTCCTGGCTCCACCATCGAAGACATACGCCTTGTCACCATCACTTGGGTCCATGTTCATATTGCAAATTAACGCCTTCTTCAATTACCTACCTGGTTCAAGGTCTGTGATTGGGTCTGGCAAAAAACTATCCTTAAAACCTAACAGAACGATCTGTCCAGTAATGGATCCAACAGACTCGGACTGGGAAGGCTTCCGCCTTTTCAAGGCAGTGTCTAGCCAGGGATCTCTCCTGGGCCAACACGAACAGTTACTTTGGGCACTTTCAGATGGTCAGCAGGCTACCAATACCACTATTCTCGGTTTGGCTCGGCAGGTCACCAACCTGGCGGCAACCCTGGATCCTGCAACCTCAAGACCCTCAACCTTGTCTCCCTCACCGTCTTCAGCTCCACCTTGTTACCAGGACTCTCACGCTCCGGATCCAGAACCTTTTGACGGGGACCTATCACGGTGCCATGGATTTCTGCTCCAGTGTAACATGGTATTCAAGTTACAACCTTTAGCTTATGCATCAAGCAGCAACAAGGTGAACTATGTGTTGACATTACTCAGGGGACGAGCGCTGGAGTGGGCTCACACTCTCTATGTTAATGCTAAGATCAACGAGATGTCCTATGAAGAGTTGACCCAGGCTTTGTCCCTAGTTTTTGATCATCCTGACCATCGAGGAAACGCCACCCAACGGTTGTTCAATTTACAACAAGGCCCACAAAGTGTGGCAAAGTACTTGGTGGAGTTCTGGACCTTAGTGGCAGAATCCGGGTGGAATGAAGAGGTTCTAAGGGGAGCATTTATACAAGTATTATCTGAAGACATCAAGGATGAACTGGTTTCACGGGATGAACCTGGGGGTCTCCAGGTGCTAGTCACCTTCGCAACCTGACTTGACAACAGACTACGGGAACGGTGCCGACAATGCGGGGCCAACCACCATCAGGGACCCAGACCCGGAGTACCACCTCAAACGAAAGGTCCGGTTATTCCAGATTTTCAGTCCAGGCAGAACCAATGCAACTGGGACACACCTGACTCTCCCTGGCCAATCGCCAGTACCGCCAGAGAGAGGGATTATGTTTCTATTGTGGGCGTGCAGATCACGTGGTGGCCCAGTGTTCCTCCCGGCCAAAAGACCGGACTTGCCAGTAGATGTGTGATTACGGGTGATTTAAATCGTTCCTCTAATCCCAGCTCTTGTCAAGTTTACCATGCATGCTAAATTGTGTTTCAACCAGGTAACCTTAAGTGGTGAGACAGCTCAACATTATTAAACTAACGTTGACACCTCCGGTCTCTGCCACCAACCTCTCTGGTAACTACTGACAGGGCCACTCACGTTACTGCACCTGTTTCTCTCCAACTGTCTGGAAATTATCAGGAGGAGATTTCGCTGAAAATAATCCCTACCTCTCTGCACCCTGTGGTTTTAGGTTATCTTTGGTTGCGACTTCATAACCCACATTTGGACTGGTTGTTCAGTGGAGTGATTTCTGCCACTCCACCTGCCTGAAATCTGCTGGGTCCCCAGTCTCAACTTCTACCGACCGTCAGAATACCGAGTCCATTGACCTTTCCGGGATTCCCACGGAGTACCAGGATCTAAAAGTAGTCTTTAGCGAGACAAAAGCCCTGTCACTACCCCCCCATCGCCCATATGACTGTGCCATCAAGCTTCAGCAGGGAGCACCCGTTCCTACCAGTATTCTATATCATGTGTCTTGGCCTGAATGCATGGCGATGGAGAAGTTACATTACCGAGTCTCTGGCATCAGGCATCATTCGACCGTCATCGTCTCCCTTAGCCGCGGGGTTTTTTTTCATCGAGAAAAAGGACAAATCTCTCAGACCATGTATTGACTTCCATGGAGTTAATGACATTACTATAAAGAACAAATATCCTTTGCCATTACTCACCTCTGCTTTTGAGTTTCTGCAAGGGGCTTCGGTTTTCAGTAAGCTGGACCTCCGCAATGCTTATCATTTGGTTCACATGCAGGAGGGGGATGAGTGGAAGACTGCTTTTAACATGCCCCTTGGGCATTTTGAGTATCTCGTTATGCCATTTGGGTTAACCAATGTCCCTGCTGTTTTCCAAACCATGGTCAATGATGTTCTTAGGGATTTTCTGAATCTGTGTGTATTTGGACAATCTACTTGTGTTCTCCAAGAATCAGGAAGAGCACGTGGGTCACATGCGGTTGGTGCTCCAGAGACTCCTGGAGAATAAGCTCTTTGTGAAGGCGGAGAATTGCGAGTTCCACTCTCCTACGGTGTCTTTTCTGGGTTACGTCATTTCCAAAGAACAGATTATGACAGATCCAGAGAAAGTGAAGGCCGTAGCCGAGTGGCCAGTGCTGGCAAATCGCAAACAACATCAGCAGTTTCTTGGGTTTGCCAGTTTTTACCGAAGGTTTATCAGAAACTTTAGTAGAGTGGTAGCACCTTTGACCAAGCTCACGTCTACCAGTGCACCCTTTACCTGGTCAGACTCGGCTGACCAGGCTTTCTTACAGCTCAAGGAGCTGTTCACAGTGGCTCCCATTCTGGTGCAACCCGATCCTGAGCGACAGTTTGTCATAGAGGTCGATGCATCAGACTCAGGGATCGGAGCGGTCGGGTACTAACCATAAGCTCCACCCATGCGCCTTTTTCTCTCGCCACCTCACCCCAGCAGAGCAGAGCTATGATGTGGAAAATTGCGAACTGCTGTAAGTAAAACAGGCCTTGGAAGAGTGGAGACACTGGCTAGAGGGCGCAAATCATCCTTTTCTCGTGTGGACCGATCATAAGAATCTAGCCTACCTCCGCTTGGCCAAGAGACTTAATGCTCGCCAAGCCAGATGGGCACTGTTCTTTAGCCGTTTTAACTTCTTGTCTTACCGACCCAGTTCCAAGAATGCCAAGCCGGACGCATTGTCCAGACAGTTCCATCTGCCAGAAGCCCCAGCCATTCCAGACGCTATCCTTCCTGCGTCGTGCATGGTAGGGGCACCAAGCGCACTGATCCAGGTCCCGACCATGTCCCGGAGAATCGCTTGTATGTCCCTCCTCCGGTCCGCTCCCAGGTGCTTCAATGGGGGCGTTCTGCCAAGTTTGCTTGTCACCTGGGAATTCGTCACACATACACCCTGCTTCAACAGCAGTTTTGGTGGCCAACACTAGAGAAAGACACTAAGGAGTTTGTTCAAGCGTGCCCAGTGTGCGCTCTTGGCAAGGCTTCCCATCTAGCACCAGCTAGGTTATTGCAACCACTCCCAGTCCCAGGTTGTCCTTGGTCTCTTATTGCGGTTCATTTTGTGACAGGACTCAAGGCAATACCGTCATCTTAACCATGGCAGACCGATTTTCCAAGGCGGTACATTTCTTGGGTCTTCCCAAACTTACCTCGGCACAGGAGACAGCTGACGTGCTCGTAAACCATGTGTTTAAACTTCACGGCATCTCGTTGGACATTGTGTCAGACCGGGGCGCTCAATTCACTTTCCTGGCGTGGAAGAAGTTTTGCCGGGCTATGGGGGCTACTGTCAGTCTGTCATCTGGGTTTCATCCTTGGACTAATGGTCAGACTGAAAGAACCAACCAGGATTTGGAGTCGGCTTTGCGATGTGTCACCGCCTCAAATCCAGCGAGTTGGAGTTCTTTCCTGCCCTGGATAGAGTATGCTCATAATTCCCTGGTTAGTTCTGCCACAGGCAAATCTCCATTTGAGGTCTCTTTGGGCTATCAGCCTCCATTGTTCCCCACTCAGGAAAAAGAACTCCAGTACCTTCAGTACAGCATCACCTGCATCACTTTCACAAGATTTGGAAGGATACCCGGATACCCCTCTGCTCCGCTCCTCTCAGACGGGAAAATGGACCGCTGACACACATTGGGTACTGGCTCCTAAGTATCAACTGGGTCAGAAGGTCTGGTTGTCGTCTAAGAACATTCCCCTCAAGACTTGCTCTAAGAAACTCTCTCCCCAGTTCATGGGCCCATTTTCCATCTTGAAAGTCATTAATCCTTCCATGGTTAAACTCGACTTGCCCAGGACTATGAAGATCCATCCCACTTTTCATGTTTCCCATCTCAAGCCTGTCGTCTCCAGTCCATTGTGCCCTCTGGCCGAGCCCCCTCCACCCGCCTGGCTCACCCGCCCGGCTCACCCACTGCAGCCTCAATTTATGCCGCAGGGGTTTCCGCTATTTGGTTGATTGGGAGGATTATGGCTCCTCCATGAATTGCCACCTTAACGCGGTGGAGGAGTTTGGGTGCCTCTGTGACCCTGGGAGCTGTGTTGTCTGGGGCATTAGGGCCTGGTAGGGTCTCCCAAAGCAAATTGGTCCCAGGGGAGGGGCCAGACTAAGAGCGATTCACAAAACCCCGATGGATAGGCCTAAAAGGAGCTGCGGCACCTCGCCTGGAAAAGGGAGACCGAGGCCCCCCCTGGAGCCAGACCCGGGGGGGGAGCTCAACGGCGAGCATCTGGTGGCCGGGCCTTGACCCATGGAGCCCGAAAAATCAACATGGAGCCGCCACCCGGTGGGCCCACCACCTGCAGGGATAGGCATCGGGGTCGGGTGCAGTGTAAGCCAGGCGGAAGGTGAAGGCGTGGACCTGGGCGTGTCGATCCTCGGCATCGCAGACTGGCTCTAGGGACGTGGAACATCACCTCTCTGGTGGGGAAAGAGTCGGAGCTGGTGCGGGAGGTGGAGCGGTACAAGCTAGATATAGTTGGGCTCACCTCGACGCATGGCTCTGGATCCAGAACCAAACTCCTGGAGAGGGGCTGGACTTTCTTCTCTTCCAGAGTTGCCAAAGGTGAGAGGCGCCGGGCGGGTGTGGGAATACTCACGAGCCCCCAGCTGAGTGCTGCTGTGTTGGAGTTCTTCCCGGGGAACGAGAGGGTCACCTCGATGTGACTGAAGTTGCAGAGAGGAAGGCTCTGACTGTTGTTTGTGCTTATGCACCAAACGGCAGTTTGGAGTACCTGGCCTTCTTGGAGTTGTTGGGCGGCGTCCTGGAAGGGATACCACCTGGGGACTATAGTTCTGCTGGGGGACTTCAACGCTCATGTGGGCAACAATGGAGAAACCTAGAGGGGGGTGATTGGGAGGAACGGCCTCCCTGATCTGAACCCGAGCAGTGCTTTGTTGTTGGACTTCTGTGCTAGTCACCGACTGGCGATAACGAACTCCATGTTTGAGCATAGGGTGGTTCATCAGTGTACTTGGTACCAGAACACCTTAGGCTGCAGGTCGATGATCGACTTTGTGGTTGTATCGTCAGATCTGTGGCCGTATGTCTTGGACAGTCGGGTGAAGAGAGGGGCAGAGCTGTCAACTGATCACCACCTGGTGGCTGCCGGAGAGACCTGGCAAACCCAAATGTGTAGTGAAGGTGAACTGGTAACCTCTGGCGGAGGTCCCTGTCCACGAGATCTTCAACTCCCACCTCCGGATGAATTTCTTGCGCATCCCGGGGGAGGTTGGGGACATGGAACAAGAGTGGGCCATGTTCAAAGCCTCCATTGCAGAGGCGGCTGCTAGGAGTTGTGGTCTGAAGGCCATCGTGCCTGTCGAGGCAGCAACCTAAGAACCCGCCGGTGGACACCAGCGGTGAAGGTACCCATCAAGCTGAAGAAGGAGGCTTTTCGGGCTTGGCTGTCCCAGAGGTCTCCTGAAGCAGCAGACAGGTACCAGGAGGCCAGAAGGGCTGTGACTTCGGTGGTTGCCGAAGCAAAAACCAGGGTGTGGGAGGAGTTTAGGGAGGCTATTGAGGACTTTCGGTCGGCCTCAAGGAGGTTCTAGCAACCGTTAGACGATTCAGGAAGGGAAAGCAGGGCTTGGCCCAGGCTGTGCTCAGTTGGGGAGGAGAGCTGTTGACCCGGACTGGGGAGGATGTTGAGCGGTGGAAAGAGCACTTTGAGGAACTCCTGAACCC
>LKNJ01004629.1:16002-30019 GCA_002120245.1 Maccullochella peelii | reverse complement strand
CCGCCCGCTCCTACCCAGAGGTACCGTGACACTTAGACGATTGCCCCCGGAGAAGGCAACAGCGCGGTGGCACAATGCGAGTGTTGTGCCGGCACCAGCACAGCCAGCCAGGAGCACGCAGAGATGCCTTCCCTCCCTCGCCTCTCTAAAAATACTTCCACACAATGCATCTGATAATAGGTTTATGCAATGATGCACCGGCGCATTGGTAATGCATCCACCCCAACATCACCCACCACCACCACCATCAAGGGAAAAGAGTCAAAAATGGACAAAGACTAATGATTGACTCTGACGAAGACACAGCAGTGTCGAAACGTTTGTCTGTTTGCACTATGAAAGGCTGCTAATCAGTCAGTGTGCTCCAGAGCACCCCACACCCCACCCCTTCTTTTTTTTTCTTTTTTTTGGAAGTTTGCTGTCCTCAAACTGAGAAGCCCCTGATTCAGCTCCATACTGCTGGTAAATGCGCCGAGAACCCTGTTTCATCACCCACCATCACCTCAGCTGATGGAGAAACACAACAAAAAACACACACAAAAAAACAGCATATAAACATACATTTCAATAATGTCCAAAACAAGAACAAATAAGGACTGGATATGACTATTCTATATGGCTATTCTATATTTCTCTTATTGTCAACAGATCCCCTGTTAGGCCACCTTTCAATTCTTTCTGACAGCCCCAAGCCCATTGGTTCCTCCTTAAATCTCCAGTATAGGTCACAAACATACAGCTTCGGTTATTTTTTTAAATTTAATTTCCTTAAACAGCTGGGCACTGTAGTTTTTAACAAACAATACTCAAACAGGAGGAAAGAGTGCATTTGTTGGTGACTATTTTCAGTTGTGGATTTATAAAAACATTTGGTGGACTGGCAGTACATATACAGTATATGGGATGAACCCAAAATAACTGTGTGTGGCTCATTCATGAGCTCTATGACAGAGGGGAATAAGCCACACAGACAATACTTGTTAGTAGGATCCGTTCATTGTTGCATACGGTCTTTTCATGGAATTTGCAGGCAATAAGAAAAATATAGAATATCACCAAACATATCCCTTAAATATCAGGGCGACTGCTGCGTGAATCTGAGAATACATGTAGCAAAAGAGAGAAAACAAATGACAGAGGTCACGGAGAAGCACAACCTCTCGCCACACACTGAGTTATAATCGCAAAACCACCTGTTTATTGTAACTTATTCTCTGTGCTTGTTTGAATTGGCGCACACGTATGAATTCATCTCCTTGCTGAGCACAATGAGGAGCAATGTGTCTACGCATGTGTCGGTAAGCAGAAGGTAGCACTCCAGACAATAGGAAGAGAGCCAGATTTAAGAGCATTGTCGCTTGGTGTGCGCCAAGCATCTCCATAAATCCTAATACAAAGTCATTCCCTGTGGAACGGAGGAAAAAAAAAAAAGAAAGGCAAAGAAAGGGAGGGAATGAATGCATTTTCTTCTTATCTATCTGTCTTTCACTCTCTTTCCCCAGTGAGGGAGACAGAAGGGAATAAATGGCTCCCCTCGCCTCTCCTCTCTCCTCGGTGTGGGCTGACAGCGCAGCAGATGGTGGTTTAAGCAGTGAATTTATGAGCGCCACAATCTTAATGTTGCAGAAAGAAAAGAAAAGGACTCGCATCAAACGCCACTGACAAATGCACTTGCTAATATTAATGCACTCCTCATTCATCCAATATGCTGCCTAATTGCTTTTCTGTACACAGTAATATGGCACCTGCTGCTCAAGTCCGGCGCTCGCGTCAGGAGAGGGGAGATGGGGGGGGGGTGTAAGAGACGTGGAAGTGGAGAGACATGAGAAAGAAAGTGTCTCTCGCTCTTTCTGTCTTTCTCTCTCCCCTTTTCCTGTGATGGATGCAAGGCTGTGGATCATGCGCCAGACCTGTCATTGTTCCTAATTAAAATTTTATACTTACAGGCTCAGGGAAAAAAAAAAAGAAAAAAAAAGAAAGGTGGAAAGCACTCAGTAAACAATCAGTTATGAGAGAGGAGAGGAAGGGAGAGGCCATCACACACACACACGCACACGTGCGACACACTGAGGCACCCACGATCCAATTTTAAGTACAGCATCGTGCATTGAAGATCTGTGGACTTTATTAGAGCTTAACGAGGCCATCTTGCCCACAGATCAAGCCCGGATCCAAAAGGCCCTGAAACGCAGCGAGCCGCCCACCTTTGCTGCAGAAAAGAAAAGAAAAGAAAAAGCTCTTTCATGGGCTCTTGTGGACATGCCAAATGTAATAAAAGCACAAAGGCTGTTAGGCTGTATGGCTATGTCACCTTCAAAGTATCGGTGACTAAAGTGGTTTCACAGAGTTGTTGGACTGAGCCAGAAAGTTACAATGTGCCATAAATATCCTCTCGACTAGTCGGGACTTCTCTTACAAGCAGCGCTGATATTCATTGGACGCTGAGATAGGAGCCGGCGTGAGCTCATTCGATCAAAACTCAATTAAAAACAATCAATACTGTGTGATTGCACATGCATTATGAATTATTCAGAGCAGATATCTTGCACATCGTCCCTATCAGGTTGTAAAAAAAATATCATCATCTGCTTTACCAGAAGCTGCTTTTATCCTGGTGTCAACTTTCTTTTGTGCTATTGATGTTATTCGCACTTTTCTCAGCTGAAATCGGACTTTTTAAAGTCAGACAGATGAATATCATCATTTTAGTGCTTTGCATCATGTTTGGGGTCCATCTGGGGCCTGTGTGAGCCCCCTCCAGCCCCGCCATTATCTGCCCTCCAGCTGCTGTTAAACGCACTAAATTGTAAAATAATGAGTTTGTAAATTGCACGCAATTACGGATGCAAATTGAATAAATCCTCCAAACTATAGATTGTCCTTTCTCCTCACATCAACATTTAATTGATGCATGTTTGATGGAGAGTAGCAGGTATTTCCTTGAGTGGTGGGGATGAGAAACTGAAAATGCATTTTGTTGTTCGAGGCGTCTGAGGCTGTAAAAAGATGAATTGTGGTTTGATGGAACAGAGTGAGCCACTTATGGAATGAAAGGTGCAGCATGCAAAGCTGCTTTTCTGGTGAATGATCAATGCATGTGATGAAGGAGTGCAGTAAACAATGGCAGTAAGATCTGATGCTGCCACTTAAAACATGACCTAACCTCAAAAGAACTATATATATATATATATGTATATATATATATATATATATACTGTGTATTTGATAAGTTATATATATATATACATTATATACATGGATATACTTAAATATTATGTAAAATGTTATTTTAGTGATGAATAGATTTTTTTCTTTCATCACTAAAATAATATTTAAGTATATACATGCAGTCCAAAAGATAAGCTAAAATTAAAACTACAATTACAAGGAATATAATACTAAAAACTAAAAAGGATGCTGATGGGAAAGTAGTTCACATGAAAAATAACTTGAGTAATCCTGTAATAACTTTTAGAAGGTGACAACTCAAGAACCAAAATGAAAAAAATGAAATATATATAAAGGGATGATCGTATAATAATATTAACAGTGATGGGAAAAAAAAGGTCACTTTCATTATTTATTTTGCACCCAACCAATAGGCCCAATAGGAATATTTTGGAAATACAATAGAAATGTTTTTATTTGATAAAGAACACCATCATCACATTCAAGGCCGTTGCCAGGACTTTTGAAATCATCAGGTCACGAGTCCCCCTGATGGCCCCCTCGCCACACATTTTGAACATTTTGGCCAGAAGCCCCAAATTTTCTAATTACTTGTATTTTTTTTTCTGTTCTATTCAGTTATCTCTTTAATTACACTGTCTGTAAAATTCATTTCTTACTTCTCTTATTTACTTATTTATTATTCTGATGGCTTAAGTCAAGCTTAAACATTGAGTCAGAAAAATACTGGAATTAACTCGTGCATGTTTTGAACTGTAACATGTAAACTCCCCCAGACGTTGCTAAAACCAGTGTTATATAATACATTGTGCAGTGTGTGGCTAACATATACAAATAATGTATTAAAATGCATTACATGTGTGGCTACTAACGCATACATGGAACAGTAATGCATTATAATACACTGTATGTGTGGCTACTAATACACACATACTGTATGATAGTAGCATTAATAATCACACTAATTATAAACCTGCTATATGAGCTTTTTCCAGGAGATGGATATTATTAACTATATGAATTCTGATCCACTGGAACCTGATTTAAGTGTTCCTTGTCTCCACTAAAGGAAGATCAATTATTAATCTCAAAAAACAGCATATGAAAGTTGTAATAATGAGGCAGCAGACACTGAAACATCCGGCGCGCAGTCAGTCACACAGCATTCACTTTGAGCATCTGACACACATACACACACATCTGCTTTTACCTCTCCTTTCCCTGCTGCGTATGTGTGTGTGGGCGGATGTTTTGCATGCATTTACCTTGTCCCTCCTGTGTGTGTGTGTGTGTGTGTGTGTGTGTGTGTGTGTGTGTGTGTGTATGTATATGTGCGCCACATGTGTCTGTGTGTGTGTTTGTGTGTGCACAAGAGCTAACTCTTTTATGCGTGAAATGGAGAACACTATGCACCTGAAGGCACACGTCAACACGCCAAGAACAGCCATCAGCCCAGGACTTGAGTCATATCCAGCTGTTCTCACGCACGCACACACACACACACACACACACACACACACACACACACACACACACAGACAAAGACATATACTAAAGTATTTTTTACTGAATGTGTGCATGAATACAAAAACACATTTGTCATAAATAAAGAAACAAAACATTATATTTTCCAGTGCTATTCCACCCACTCATTACAACTAACGCAATCAACTGTGATTTCCCCCATGAGACAAATAACTGGCTACTTTAATTATTTCTAAGTCTAAACAGCACCATCATACATTCAGTTTTAATAAAGAATGTGTTCGTAGCTACTGAACTGAAACAAATGACTGGAATTATTCAATAGTGTGATCATAGAAAAGGGTTTCTGGAAAGAGATTAAGCAGCAATTGATTTAGGAAAAGATTTAAGTTGATTTCTCTTAAATGTGCCATTGTGCTTTGAAAAATAAAACTACTCATATTAGTAAGGACATATTCCAAAGCCTCCTGTCCCCCACCGGCAAAACTCAGGTCACCACAAGCCACCGTGTTTTATAGTTTGTGTGTTTTAGGGAGAAAAGGAAAAAAAGAAAAAAAAGGAAAAAAAGGCCTCCCTGAATTAATCGCCGGCACATTTGCAAGTCGTAGAAAGACCGGAGCATCGGCGGCATCATCACCATCATCTTCGCTGGAGATATACTACCCACAATCCTTTTCCACAAGCCGACTAATTAGCCGCAGAAAGGTCAACTAAAGTCAGAGTGTGATTAGAGAGAAGGAGAGAGGAAGGGAGTGAGGGAGGAGGGGGAGGGAGGAAGAGAGACAGACAAGAAGAAGGAGAAGAAACAGAAGAAGCTCACATACATCTAGTTTTGGACCTGTGCCAGAATGTCTCCCTGGTTGTTTTTTTTTGGGTTTTTTTACTCGCTGTCCTTTCTCTCCCTTCTTTTTACCCCGCGCCGACTGAGAGCTTTTCCTACAAAACGTTGGCTTCAATTTTTAATGAAATGCTTATGTTGCTGCACCTGGACACGTTGGCTGAGCCAGCCCATCAGGTAAGGGGTTCCCAGGAGGGTCATTAAAAAACAGATCGGACCTGCCTGGGTGCCAGCCGCGACGTGCGAGGGGCCTCGAGAATCAAATGCAGTAAAGATGGGTGTGTTTGTGTGCTTTTAGGGAAGGTGTGTGTGCACTTCATAAGTCATCCCACATTAAGTTTTTTTTCATTTTTTTGTTTATATTTGTAGTCATTATTGCTTGACGCTGCATGAACCTCCAACTGGAGGTCATAGAGAAATTACCAACCACTTTGCTCTGTGTGTGTGTGTCAGATGAGCATCTGTACAAATGCATTTGCAGTTGTGTGTGTGTGTGTGTGTGTGTGTGTGTATGGTTGAGTGCCAAGTGAAAACATGACGGTAGATGCAGGGCCGGTGCTATTCCCAGTGAGCCTCGTACAGTGGTCTTGCCGCAGGCTTCTCCCCTGGCTCAATATTGAGTCAAAACATCTCCTGTGGTAAGGAAAAAAAACCAAAAAAAAACCAGAATGTGCGCTTCCCTGTCAACAGCAAAACACAGCAACGTGTTGGATGACAATGACACTGACACTGCACTCCCCAACCTTTGGGAATACACTGGAGTGAAGAGCCGGTGTATACTTAGCGTCACAAATCCAAATGATGTACAGTATGTGTCATTCTGCAAACTAACATATGCTTTGCTACACACGCACACAGAGCTCTCTCATACACACACACACAATATGGCTGTGCACTTGCCCCTCTACCTGGAATAGCCTGATCCCTAAGGATAGTGGTGTTTTAAGACATTCAAACACACTCACACAGACGCAGGGTAAGTGGACCCGCAGCCTAATGTAGTTTAATCACTCCCAGCACATCCATCAGGGGCTCCAGTAGGGGAGTGGAGTATTTTATCACCACTTTTAAGGGTTATTAGTACAAATACACTGTCACCCTGCATTACCACTGCAGCGCTTTAGGGTGCCATGCCCTCACCACATTCATTACAATCTCTATCAATATCTATCAGAACTAAACACTCCCTCTTTCTCTCTCCACCGTGCTCCTTCCACGTCCGCTCCTCACACACTCGCTGCTGCCATTAAAAGATGAAGACTGACTCCCCCCTCACCCTCTCCTCCTCCTCCTCCTCCTCCTCCTCCTCCTCTTCGTGCCTCCGTCTGCCCTCACCTCCTCTGACACACACCTCTAAAAGTTTCCCTCCATTTATCGTCCGGTGCTTTTCCGGCCCGAGCTGTCGGAGCGACTTGATGGAGTTGGGCGGCTGGCAAGGACACTGCCAGACAGTGACTTTAAGAGCCCGGTGGTCACTCCAAAAAAAAAAAAAAAAAGAGAGGGAAAATTCCTGGATTGGATGACTTCTTTACAGGCAGGCTGAGCACATTATTCACTTCGCGCCATTACCAGGCGTGCAAAGGTGAGAGGATTAAGAGAGATTTGCTTCTCTATTTTTGATGTGCAAAGTTACTTGAGGAAAGGGACGGTTTGCAGTTTCTGGCCTGGGAAAGGGGGAGTGGGGGATATCAATCAAGCAGTATCCGACACCTATGGAGTCCATTACTGACTAGCGAGACTGACATTTTGACAAATTTGAAGGGATGTTCTTGTTCAGGTCTTTTAGGCAATGATAATGTGTAGGGCGTATCTCTCTGTGTGTGTGTGTGTGTGTATTTGTGTGTCTTCCTATGTACCTCAAAGTAGGGTCTATATCATCATTAGAACTTGTGTAATTAGCTGCATATGACAGCTAATGTGGAGCACTAGACATATAATCTAGAGATCAGAGAATACAGCCACTGCATGTTTTCATACTGTATACAACGCACTGGGCTCTGTGTCAGTCACAATTCAGTCATAACACCTATTTAATAGCCTTCATGTTGTAGCAGACTTTATTCATGCAAAGGCCAGGGTGACTTCAAAGGCTGCGCAAAAGCTGGAATTCATAATTTTTTAATTAATGTAGTTTTTTATGGTGGAGTAAAATGTTAACAAAGACTCAGTGGTTGGAGATGCACTCTACTACTGAGAAAATGTTAATCAGGTTTATCAAATCACAACAGTTAAAGGATCATTTCAGTTTAATTACTGAGATCTGAGAACACAATGACTTTGCTGTACAGTCAAAGAGTGCAAAAAACACGCACAGTGGGACAATCAGACAGGTTTTAAATAAAACCCCAGGTTAGCCAAACTTATTTGGAAAAGAAGACAAAGGCAAACAGTGAAGTTATTAGCCAAACTGTCCATCGCAGTTTAGGATTGCTTTCATGGTTTATTATTTACCTACCATACTTAGTTATAGTTTTCCAGTGCAAGGAGGAATTAGTGCCACCATTATGGGTGCGCTCAGTTTTACTTTTCTCCTCCAAATAAAATGGATTAGATAATCTGGCAAAACTGTGTCTGATGTCACCGTGTCCATTGTACTCACCAACCATTTGTTGGTGTCCTAACCGACAGATAGACAAAACAACAAAAATGAGTCCAAAGTTGTAATAAACGAATGAATTATGAATTATGCTAAAACAGTGATGGATCTAGTTTAAGTCTAAGTTTTTTGCTACTAATTGAAAAACATTACTAGCCATATCACGTGAGATAGTTAACCTGGCTGACTTTCCTAGTTCAAACTAGCAACACTAGTGTGTAACTATCAAAGGAAAATAGTTGTAAAAGAAAAAGAAAAAAGTTGCTGCCATTCCAAGTGCGGCCGTTCCATTCTAGCTCTGGCTCCACAGTTCAATCACTGAAGCTTAGCAATTAGATTATTCTGCCTTAAGAAACATATGTACAGGGTTATCCAAATATCCAATCTGCCTTCTTTCATCTGCAAGCCTAAACATGATGGCAAGATTTGATTCTCCCCACCTACAGCATATTAAATACAGAGCTCTGAGTCCTGACACTGCTTTGTGGCAGCTGTTGGCCACAGGTTCCATGGCTGAGGAAGGTTATTTGGAGGTAAACCCACACAGCTTTGCTTGCTAAGTGGCACAATTATCGCGCTTACACAGTGTTTACGTCCATGGCACACACCTGGCACAATTGCCTTGGTGGGCATTACCGTACGAACCAACCTCTAGAAAATGCATTCAAGGCTCCAACCCCCTACCTGAAAAATAAGAGGAACAATATAAGTTTAAGGTTGATATATAGCAGCTAGCTCCAAATTAAAACGAGATTACAGAGAGAAGCATTAAAATCCCACTGCTGAAACAACCTCAAAGCCTGCAGGTAATGAAAGAAAATCTTGAGTGCCTGTAAACTGTCTTCATGTGCGTGCATCTGCATTTACATTCGAGCACATACACAAAAAGACATACAGATCGTGTCATGTCAACCTCCACCATCACATGAACTCCATATGTTGCATCTCTCATCTCCCCACACACACACACATTAGTAAAACCCAACCACTTCAGTCATTTTTTACAGTTCCTGTGTCAACACCCCCATCTGATCAGGTGGCTGTTTATTCTCTCCTTTAATTATTTTCTTCTCTTTTTTTCCCAGGATCATGAAATGAAAATCTATACTTGGATTCCCAGAGCTCTCGTTATCCAGTTGCACAAATTTTATAGTGAAATAAAACAGCAGCGTAATGAACGTTGGAATTTGACCCCATGCTGTTCAGGCCATGCAAAGGTCAGGGAAATTAATTTTGCCCACTGTTGCAGGGGAAAGATGGAGAAAGGGAGTAGGAAACAGAGAGGGGCAGAAAGGTTATGAATACAGTAAGACGTCCTGTGTAACTTGAACCTTTTAAACTCCTTATTCAATAGTTGATGAGTTAGTTCTGTGATTCAAACGTTCGTTCCTCAGTTATTGCCGTGCATACATTGTGAAATTTGAACTCAGGGCCTCACCGATATGGAAGTGTATCTTTTTGGTGCTCTCTAAATTCAATTTACCTCTAAAAGCGTGGTTAAGGATGTGTTTGTGTGTTTGTGTGTGAAGCACCTCGAGCACTGCTGTCATCCTTTTTGAGAACAAAAGCACTCCAGCGTTACAAGCCGGTCCAAGCCGAGTTCTGCCCTGTTATTTATGGAAAACGAGGAGTGTATGGATTAAACAGATGATGCCAAGACGAAACAACAACAAAAAAAAAGAAAAAAAAAGAAGAAGAAGAAGCCATGATTCATTTCCCAAACCATGGAAAAGGGCCAAAGGACAAACAAATCAATGGCAGTTTGGATGATATCTGGCCCAAAGCATTGACAGGCCCTGGAGTGTTTGGCATGAATGTAAATGTGAAAAGTGCAGTTTTCTTTATATGCGGCGAGGCAGGCCAAAGCTACAATATGTGCCATTTTGTCCTGATTAACATTGCTCAATACGTGCACTTGAAGCAGTTGTAGTAGTAAAGCTTCCAGCAGCTGCGGTGTGCTAAATACATATATTTTCCTCCTTTTTTTAGCTGAACAGATTAAGCAGGGAAAGTGATGCTGATGATTTTAAGAGACAACAGTGAGATCCATCAAATTAGAAACCAGCCAAAACAATCAAATAATGCACTGGATAAATGATGTCATACTATAAAATCTATGGCTTATTGTCTGGGCAGAGGGCCAATTCACATTGCTACACTGGTTATGCAAAACGGCAGGAATGCTCCAAACGTGAGCTAGTCGTCAATATACAACAGCAGCAGCCCGCTACTGTTATTCAGTGTAAAACTGATATGTGTTTGTGTGCTTAAAAGCCACATGTGAGGGAGGGCGAGGAAGAGGAGGACGGAGAGGAGAGGAGAGGGAGGAAGAGCGGAGAAGAGACAAGTCCTGGCTGGCTGCCACTCATCTGGGCACCTTCTCTAAGCAGGGCAGAAAATCAAACACGCCAGGAAAGAATTAAAGGAGAAAGAGAGGGAGAGAGAAAGAAAAATGATTTTTCTTATAAATAGCAGGGCTTGCCAGAAGGCAGAGGAAATGAGAGCAAGTGAGCGCTGGAAAAGAAGGGCTTGAGCTTGACACGGGGCTTAAAATTGAGAGGGGGCGGGAAGAAGGGACCTACTGCGCGAAAATGTCTCCAACCAAAGCAAGGATTAGTGTTCCAACCTCCTCCACCGCCAAGATCCGCCAGTACAACTAATCACCTTCACAGCTTCTCTCTCTCTCTCTCCCTCTCTTCCTCTTCTCTCTGTCCTTTTTTTCACTCTTTGCAATCCCCTCTTCTTCCATCTTGCCTCCACTCTCCTCTGCTCTTTAAAGTATCATTTCGCCCCTCTCATCGTCATTATGGCTAAAATTAAAGCAGAGTGTGTTCTGCCAAGAACGATTAGCCACCGCAGCCTAACTGGGCGCAGTAAGGTGCTCGGGGTTTTTTTAGTCAATCTGGTGCGCGGGGGCACGGTACATTACCAGGCACAGGAACACACTGCAAACTTCAAACGCCGTCTACATATATGATGACAAGGGATGTCGCAGATAACCCCCCACCCCATCCTCTCTCTTGCTTTCCGTCTGTGAAACCCCCCCACCACCACCACCACCACCTTCTCCACCTGTCACTCCATCCTTCCCTCCTTCTCTTTTCTTCCTCTCTGTCGCTGCCATCCATTTCCTTTCCGCCCGACGAGGCTCCTCACAAAGATGGCGACGGCGACAAGAACGACGGGCGCGTAAACATAAACAAGTCAAACTGATCACACAGAAGATGAGCCGGGCGCGGGATTTTTGAGGGGTTTGTGGGGGGGGGGGCAGTTGCAGAACCATCCCAAAGAAAGAGCCACTTCATAAGCAGATGCCTGGCATACGATTGCAGCCGGGGGAGTGTGTGAATTCATTCTCCTCCGCTATAAATACACGCCGCGTCTCTGTATAGGTGCGAGCGCAAAATGTAATTAGGCAGTGAGGCAGAAAAGCAAGCTGCCTTTCTCTATGTTTGCATATTTTGTCCACAAATAATGTACTACAAAGGCAAAGAGAGGGGAAATCTCTCTTGAATATTCATTTACAAAATAACGGTTTGCCGATAAGGCCAAGGTATGTGATAATCAATTAGCTAAATGTTCTACAAAAACCTGGCAAGAAGGAATCAAGGCAATAATAATAAATGTGTGCACGTTGGCGAAGCGAAATGACGACTTCAGCAGAAGTCTGCGCTGAATATCCATACCACATTAGCCTAGATAAAATAGCACAAAGAAGAAAAAGGGAGCAGGATGTGTATTTCTAATGAGTTTGTTTGTTTCGAATGTTCGTGCAATAAGAAAGAGTTTGTTTTACATACAGTGCGCCTAAACGCACCTGCTGTTGCCTGTGTAGTGTGCGTGGGATTAGGGATATTATAGGAGAAGATGCACACAGTGTAGATGGAATAGGGAGATGCAGAAACAACAGTGTGTGTGTGTGTGTGTGTGTGTGTGTGTGTGTGTGTGTGACAGTTGGGGGAGGTCAGCGGAGTGTCAGAAGAAGACCTGGTTACTGCAACAAACTGAAATAGCACAAAACCACAGTGATGGTTAAATGTTTCATCCTGCACTCCATGGCCTTTGCTAACAGGCAGACGGCAGAATGAAAATCATCCCTGCAGGGCTGCAACTGATTATTTTCATTATCAATGAATCTGACGAACATTTTCTTAATTTATTGATAGAGCGTTTGGGCAATAAAACACCAGAAAATCATGAAACATGCCCATGGCCCCAGGATATCCAATTTATAACGCTAAGTGTACTACTTCACAAACATGCACACACAGAGTGAAACTGATCTCCAGCGATTAGTGTCATGATTATTCTAAAAATTATTTTCCCGATTCATTGATTGATTGTGAGGTCTATAGCTGTCAGAAACAAAATGCCTGTCACAATATCCAACTGCCCAATGTGACGTCTTCATTGTGCTTGCTTTATCTGGTCAGGTGTCCAAAACCTAAGGAAATTACATTTATAATGATATAAATTTAATTTATATCATTTTCAAGAAAGTTCAGCATTTTTGCTTAACAAACGACTTAAACCGATCAATTATCAATTATCATAATAGTTGCTGATCGATTGTTTCATCTCTGCATACATGCAAGTCATTTCCTGCTGAATTCCAGTCTAATTGTACAGCATGTGCAACGTAATTGAATTGTTCTACAGGCAGTGCTACAGTGTTATGCATTACAGTTGTTACCACTACACTGTTGTGTATGCGTGTTAAACTAATTACAATACATGTAATTAGGCCTGGTGTCTATTAATAACTGCTAACAAATACTAGCGTTAGATATAAGCAGCTGGTTTTAATAAGAAGACTACATGTCACCACCAAGGCTTTCCTGCTTCCCCCTCCAGGCCCTGTGCCCCTGTTGCCGTGCAGGGCATGTCGTCCTCTACTGGCCAGAGCGTGAACTACAGCTGACCCTGCCTCCTGTAGCCGACCTGGCAGGGAACAAAGAGGCAGCGCTGTGCCAAAGAGGCCTATTACTCTCTCCTCCGGAGGGGAGGAGAGGGAGGAAGAGGAGGGAAGGTTTCCAGAGGGGAGGGGGCAGGGTTAAGGGGGCTCCGCCATACTGGAGCAATGCAGCTGTGCTCTGCGGTCGACTCCCAGCCAAACGGGGGCAAACTGTTTCAGCGTGTGTGTGTGTGTGTGGGGTGGGGGGTGGGAGGGGTGCGGAGGTGGGGTGGGTGGTGGTTGTTGGCACCGAGGGGTGGGCTGGTAAGACATCTGTCATCCTATCATCAATGCTGTCACATCATAGAACAAATGGGCTGTGGGGTTTTTACAGCCCAAAAACAAGGGATGGCAAAAGGTATCAGTTAGCATGTGATCTGTTACTGCTCTTTTGTGCCTTTTTCAATAAGCGTCGGCCACTGCGCTTTGCCTCATCAAAGGGTGAGGAAAGAGGATGGGAGATGGTTCCAAAGTGAGAGAGCAAATGCATATCTGTCAAATCAAAATCAAAATTTAAAATCAACTCAGCATCACGAAGCTGTTCTGCATGTGAACGTCCTTGGCTGAGGCCCAAAGCCACGTTTAGGGGTCTGGAACTCCCGCTTACCGAGCGAGGACGAACAGTGAGTGAAGGGAGAGTGGCATATTTAATTTCCCCCCCACCCCCATCGCACCACCATCCCTTTTGTTTTTTTGAAGCGGGCCGCCGCGCCGAGGCACGGTCTTCCATAATGACACCTTGACTGTGAAGAACTTCATCCACTCCGGCGCGCTATCTGGCGCCCGCGTGACAAGACGGCTGGCTTTGTTGCCAGGAGAGTGGAAGAGAGCTTTGAACTGCAGACTGACAGCGCAGGGGAAGCCGTTCCAGGCGTAAATGTAAATTACTATTACTTACACGTTTAACCCAGCACCTACAACCCCCCCCCACACACACACACACACACACACACAC
>LKNJ01004629.1:0-15930 GCA_002120245.1 Maccullochella peelii | reverse complement strand
GGGGGGGGGGGGGACAATTCTGACATCATGTTGCCCTCTTTTGGTGGGTGTTTGCAACTGCACCTCGCTGTCCTCTCACCTCAAGCCATCTTCACATTACATGTATGAATACACGAGGAACATACAGCAGCATGAGGAGACCCATGTTTGGCCGAGGTGTATGAAACCTGGACAACAATTCTTGAGGGCAAGGGAAATTTAAAATACATGAGATTCAACATTCCAATCTCACAGACATGTACATCTAAAGGCTTTCCATTGCCTGTGTGGGAAGCAGCCATAGATACATACATCTATAAGCTTGTACAACATTTTGAGCAGGATTAGTATGAATATGATGGTGTGTTTTTGTTTTACAGACACCTTTTGCCCCCATTTACAGTATCCATCTTTCTCACCATCTTTTCGTTTCACCTGCTATTTAACCAGGCCAAATACTTTATTTTTTCAAGAGAGACATGGCCAAGAAGGCAGCTTAAGAATAGTAAAAAACAACACAACATAAACTGACTGTAGGATGACTTCCACATGCTACAAAAGAGTATAAATGATATCCAGGTAAGATTCATACACAGGTACAAGTTTCTTAAACTATGTAATAAAGTACAAATAATAAATTATGAGGGAAAACATTGACCAAGAGTGCCACAGTATTTTCCATGTCCTTTAAAATTGACTTGAACCAAAAGTAATCACCTCCGTCAATTTTGAGTCCTTCTGTACTCTGTTCCAGGTGGAAGGGGACGTATTTAAAAAGCTTTTTTGCCCATCTCAGTCCCAACATTTCAATTTCTATAGATGTATGTACAAAGCTGCTAAGAAGCAACCAGCCCAAGGAGAGATTTTACACAACCACTGGGCACATACGGCCTCTCAGCAATAGGGATTGCACAGGTAACCATTACTGCAATAAAACATAAAACGCTTAAAACACTGGGGCAGGTGTATTCATGAAGACCACATCACGGTAATCTAATAAAAGGTCTATAAAAGATCCTCTAGAACTTATTGCGATGTCTTTGTGAATTTCCTATCACTTTGCGATTTTGCAAAAAAAAACAAAAAACATTTTCATTCAAAAAGAAGAAAGAAATAAAGCAGAGGGCCACACTGTCGAATAAATCTAAACTTCAAATGCAATCAGTGCCTGGAGTAACTACAGCATCAGAGAGCTCCATTCGAGTGTGAGGAAACAGGTGAAAGCAGATAAGATAACAAAGCTTAATCATTGGCCGCAGATTGGATTTTAACTATGAAATGACACTGAGCGTGGATCGCCGATTGAGGCTCGTGTTCATGCTGTTGATCTTATTTTGCCACTCCACACACAGAGCCGAGCACACTAGCAGCGCCGGTCGTCAGGCAAAGCTCCAAGCCATTTCCCCTAGATGCATCTCGACTGAATCAATAGGGCCCTCGCAGCATATCATTAGACATAAGTATTATAATTACTTGTGTTATTAATTTTGCCTTAATACCAGGGATAATATGATATGTAATTCAACCCTGTTGAGGGAAGAGAATATAAGATAATCACAAATGCATCTCTTATGAAAATCAATGTTGAAATGGATATTCCAATAATGCCAAACCACTGCCCTCATGCACATCAACCAATCATTTTCTGCATTCATCTGGAAAAAAATATATAAATATGTCCGACATATTTCACATGGGCGCCCCTGTCCGAGGCAAAACAATATGGATTTGTGTTGCCTCGCAAACAATTTTAATAAAAAGCTATTGATTGGGGATCGAGCAGCTAGCCTGTGGGCGCAGAGCACCAGACCCCAGTGGGTCCAGATCATTAATGTCCTCAACTGCTGGCTTCACTGGCGCAAATTTGTTCAATAAGGGTCTGGCACGCATGCTTCAGGGTTTCATTTTGATACAGCCACATCAAACTGTTTGTGGCTGCTCCACAGGCCACAAACAGCGGCCACGTTTGGTGACGGTAGCATCACGTTTTTCCTTCTTTGTGAGTCTTACGGTAAATTCCAATTAATAAACAGCGCAGGTGTACATGATTTCCGGAAGTTGCGAAATGATGAATACATTTGGACATACATTACTCCTTCTCAGCCTATAAGCACTTATGGCAAACATCATCTGGAGACTAAACAGGTCTGGTCAGAGGAATGTGCGTAGTAATAAGAGATAGAGCCACAACGCACCGTAATCCACGGCTGCTTTCACACACACACACACACACACACACTGTACAGCTTGTCATCAACAGACATCCTCCTGACAGAGGAGGGGAAAAGAGAGCAAAACACACTCTCACATCCTCTTCTTTATGTCAAGCCTCACCTAAATTTGTGCAGCCACAATATATCTACACCCGGGCAGGAACACATGCGCATATACTTTCGTGAGCAGGTATCAAAAGCCTTGGTGCAGCGAGACAGTTTTAATTACCAGGTACTTTCCTTATGCTTATGATTTCAATTTCTCCCCGCAAAGCTGGTAATGATATTCAAAACGCCTGCTGGCAACTCCAACTCCTTCTTCTCCCCTGTCTTCCCTTCCCACTAAGATGTGAATACCCCAGTTTATAGGCTTATTTGTCCTCCAGTCACTTTGTAAAATCTTTATTCTGCCGAAGATATCTTTTTAAATGCGAGCATCGCTGGAAGGAATGGCAATAAAGGTTTTAGGTAAGGGGGTGGGGGGTGGGGGGAGATCAATGCAGAATGTATTAGCCTGCACTACCGAGACCGACTTCAATAATAAAAGCATTGATCCTTTAAAGTGAAGCTTATTCTGGGCCGGCATGGTAAAGGAGGATGGTCCATTCCAATACTGCACAGGCCAGATGGAGAATCACAGCAGGCTATCTCGCCCTCCCCCCAAAATATTCACATTGTATTTCAAACCCGTATTAGATTCAGTCGCACAATTACTGAGGAATTCTTGTTGAAATGCATTATGGGGGAGCATGTCCAATAATACAGCATATGGAATGACATATTCAATTGGCACTACTTAAGCTTTGCCAAGTACAAAAGAGGGGGGGGAAATGAGAATAGAAGGACATGGAAGGAAGAGAATAAAGTTAAATGAGGTAGTAGAATTCTTTGGAGAATATATGGGATTACTGGAGGACATTTTAATTTACTATTATTTAGTTTATCAGGGCAATTCAGAGAATAGATATGTGTGCCACGGAAGACTAACGTGGGCTGTCATGTCTGTTCGTTTCATCCAATTTTCCTTTTAAATGCCTTGTTTTCAAAACAGGAGCTGCTAATATTCCCCGCTTTCCATTAGTCACCGGACACATCAGATCCCAGCAGTGTCTCTGTACACAGCCGTTGGTAGTGGAGCGCCAGCAGTAATCAAGCGTGAGGGCTGGATATATAACAAGCACACTTCACAGTATGCCTAACAAGCACACTTCACACACTAATCAGCTCAAGTGGACTCGCACTGCATCCGTATCCTTGCCTTTTTGGGTTCCGCCTCATGGAGACGAACCCCTGGCTTAGATTATGAAATTATCTGGATAGTATCAATAGATAAGGTGATCGGCTATGTGTGGTGGGGAGGGAGGACTCCTATGATGTTTAAAGGTAAAATAGAGTGCTGACTGCAAAGTGGGGGTCAGAGGTAATCAGAGAGGAAGTACATAAAATGTTCTTTTTCTCAGCAAACTCCAGCCTGTATTGATCCCCTCGAGGCCCCTAAATGCTTTGCTTTCCCCTCACAGGGCTGCCAAATCAACACATTAAACACAATAATAAAAGAAAATTAGGCAGAGACTATAAATAATCAGACTCAGCAGTAAGGCTGCAGCTAATTACTTTCCCTATCCATGAATCTGTTTTTTTCAATTCACCGTTTAATCTATGAAATGTCCTAAAACAGAAAAATGCACGTCACAAGTTCAGAGAGCCCAAAGGGGATGTCTTCAAATGTCTTGTTTTGTCCGACTGACAGTCCAAAACTCCAACATATTCAATTTAACATCATATAAGACACACCAAAGCAGCAACATTTCCATATTTCAGAGGCTGGAACAAGCAGATACTTGCCATTTTTGGTTGACGAAACAACTGACCAATGAATTAAATTCAATCCATTTTCTGTCCAATTGTTTAAGCTCTGCTCAACAGTTTGTAAAACCTGCAGTTAAGCCAAAATGAAACAAAAATAATTCCATAAAAAAAATGAAATGAGAGTTACTTAAACAGAGATTTTTTGGCCCTTTTGAGGACTTTGGAATTTGGATTCAAGTTCAAAAGAAAATGTCACATGCTTGTTGCATTCTTTTTGCACCTCCAGTAAATGTCAAATATACAAAATCTCTGCACATAAAGTTGCATAAAATATCAGTCATTTGCAGCCTGAACCAAAAATAGTTTCAGCATCAGCCTGTAGTTCTATAATATAGTTACTTACTTAATGTTTATTTGACAGGGACAGATACAGTTTACATAGAGAATTGCAACAACTATCCAATGCAATGTATCACAGCATTTATAGCTCCTGCTAATTTCCAATGCTCGTCCCTAGAAACAAACACACATGGTGACCCCCGGTTCCACCTAATGTCTCCTCCACCCATGGGGGGGTGATAGGACAGACACCCGCCTCCTGTAATCCCATCAACTCATGTCAGACAGCAGTTTGGATACAAGCCTATCTGCGAGGCCTTTAATCCACGGCTAAGACTTCACACACCGCGCTCCCACTTATCTGGAAACACAAACACACACACACACACACACACACACACACACACACACACACACACACACACTCACACTCATAAACATACTTGGAGAGAAAAGTGATAGCTGGTGGCTGCTTCACTCAATTTGTCTTTGTAGAAAGAGATGCTATTCTACAGTAATTGATGTAAGGGAAGAATCAGCATAAACGCGAAAATGTTGCCACATCAGTGTGTGTGTGTGTGTGTGAGTGTGTGTGTATGTGCAAGGTGATAAGGATGCTTCATGGTTTCAGCTCACACCGAACACTGATGCATGCATTAGATATGCTTTAAAAAGGTGTTGAAATGGATCCTAAAAATAGTAACTTCAAATTTGGATAATATGTACAGTAGAGGCTAAAAAAGGAAAGGGGATGTCATTTTTACTGCGTTAATATATCAGTTAATCCTTTATGCAATGTAGCAGGCACAGAAAGAAAGAAAGACATGTTACAATTTTGTACTAACGTCTAAGACTTCAATAGGACTAAGAGTGCATTTTTGTCAGAGCTAATGTATCTAATATAATATGTCTGCTCAAGTATGATTTTTGACAAATGTGCTGACATATTACAGATGTTTCCCCATAAAAACAAAAAATAAAAAAACAGAAGGTGCTTTGTCTATTGAGAACACAACAAATCTGAATCTTGAGATAGAAAGGAGAATAAAAGCTGCAAACCCTCCCACTGTGGTCAGAAACCATGCAATATGTTATAGACCACACATTAAAAAAAAAACACACAAAAAAGTATATTTCAAAAAAGACAACGTACATATTTAAAATGGTGCTCAAAAAGGACAAAACACAAGAGAATTTACAACTGGGCATGCACAAATTCCTGAATGTCTTCAACACATTTTGCTGTCAAGCCATTCAATCAATCACTGGTCCAGGGAACAATATGTGCCATTATCATTCAGATACATGCAAAACACCACAAAGAGAGAGAAAAAAAAAGAAAAGAACGAGAGAGAGATAAAAAGGCACGTCGGACAAGGCGCCCCTGCTCATGTCTTGCTTCAAAGAGAGAGAGAGAGAGAGAGGGAGAGAGCGAGAGAGCGAGAGAGAGAGAGAGACGCAGGGTGCAGGACCCACACGGTGTAGTTCCAGCCAATTGCATTCCAGAGAAGTGACCATGGCCAGTGATAAACAAAGCACCATAGATCATTCCTCTCCCAGACGGAGCCCGGCGCTGGAGGCAGCGGAAGGGAGAGCGGTCAGACAGAGAGAGAGAGGGAGAGGGAGAGAGAGAGAGAGAGAGAGAGAGAGAGAGAGAGAAGGAGAAGCAGACAGAGACAGAAGACGACAGAGAGCTCACCGCCTATATGCATCTGCCCCCTCTGCTATCCTCTGATGCTACATTTTGACGCCCTTTTTGCAACTGGAATGCCATTAAAGCCGGCCGTGCTGCACGCCTGCAAGATTTGCTCTCCATGACGAGAAACGAGAGAGAGCGAGCCAAAGAGAAAGAGAGGAAGAGAGAAAGAGGGAGGGAAGAGTGCTGCGGCTGCTGCTGCTGCTGCTACCTTCTCCCACTGCCACTGTGCCGATGCATCATATTTAAAAAAAACAACAAAAAAGCCTTAAATTGTTCCCATTTCCCTAAGAGAACAAATAGAGGCATTCAACACTTACCCACTCCCAGACACAAGACTCAGATTCAGTGTGCATCTGAGCCCAGTGTGCGTCACAACAGAAACCTCAGATATTCCTCCAAAACAGATGTGCAAAGAGGAGCAGTGAGGTTCTCCCTCTTTTGTTTGCGAGCCTGCCTGGCTAGGTTTCTCTATTTGCATCAGCCGGCTTTTTACAGCTTTGAAGCAGGTGGATGACAAAAACATCAATCTCTCCAGGCACATTGTGTGGCATGCACGCTTTGACACACACTCCCCTCACCAGCTCCATACAGTATAATCACACATTCCTATTCTCTCCTCACAGCTCCACGTATGAATATGGGCTCAAAAGGAAACCGAAGGACAAGTGTGCATTGTTGGCGTGTGCTTTTGTTGTAATCATGTTTTGATTGGATTAAAATGGGAATTTGCTATATCTCCAGAGTTCCATTTGCCATATGTTGAGGCAATTTTATGCACACTGATTAAGGGAGGACGTTGGCTGATGGATGCAAGTTAGCAACAGACAATAAGCATGAGGCAGAATCATAAGGTGTCTGTTTGATGTTTTTCCTCTTTACATCACCTAGCATTAATTATGTTTTTGTGCATACAAAGGTTCTCTCTAGCCCAAACAAGAACCTAGCAAGGCTGTAGTCATGCAGTCTGACACAAGTCTGAGCAATTTCAAGATCAAGTCAAGACCGAGTCCAAATGGGGGCCAAGTCTGAGTGGAGAGTCAAAAACAGCTCAAGACCAATACAAGACCAAAAACCAAGAATGCCCATTGAATATTGTTCATACCATTGTCTTAAAGCTGCACTAATCAATATTTTTATCAACAATGAAAAAAATGGACTACGTGTGATGTGAGAGGTGTCGCTCTTAGTGATGAACCCACAGAGAATTATCACCAACTCTGCAGTTGCCCTCAGCCCTACAGAGCGTTTTAGCATCTTTCAGCTCATTGTTTCAACTTCAGGTCATGGAACCTTTCAGTTCACTTTCACTGCTTTCATCAACCTTGTCTCTAGCAGCAGCAGACGGCTGTTTTCAGTGAAAAAGCTCTGATAACCCCACTGCACGCTACCAGCCCAGCACCAAACAGCAGACAGACAAAGTTAGCGACTAGCTGGTGAACATAGCGGAGCATTTAGCAGCTAAAGGAGTTGGTGGAGACCAAAAACAGAGCAAGAAGGACAGTGACTATTGGTATTAAATTCATCAAGTCGCCAGAAGCACGACTCCAAATGAATACTAGTGTTGCTCCCCATGTCTGCTGGATGTGTAACCAGACAACTGTTTGCTAAAATATAAGCTATATCAACTTTATAAGATGATTATATGTTAATGTTGTGTTTACAGCTTGTTCCACTGCCCCTATGTGGCCAATAGAAGTATAATTAGCTTTATAAGCTTTAAGGTGCTTTCAGGCAGTTGCCAGTTGCCACAAGCGTCTACATTGTTTCCAAAGTAAATACAAGGTTGGTGGCAGCGCTCGTGAACGCACACAGCTATCTCAGTTAATATTTATTGAACATTTTTCAACTTGTACCATGGCAACCACAGAAACAACACCAAAGACAACATGAGTTCTCTGAATAACGCATACATGTCTTCACCAGTGAACAAACATATTAATGAACAAAAACACAATTATCCGTCTGTGCCAATAAACAATGATGCTAGTTATCTAAACTTGCTATATTGATCAAGTGATATTACTAACCATTTTCTGTATTTAAAGCAACATCTTGCTCTATTACATAATGAGATTAGAGTAGGTGGATAGCAGCAACCAACCATAGTGTATGGTACAGCAGGATCAGATGTAGCTGCCGCCCATTCAAAACACACAACACGGACATCTTCGGGCAGCAGACACAGTAGTAACCACTTGCTGTCTGACAGTAGCTTTACTGTCGGTTATAGTGGGAATCACTCCATACAGTCACTTGGATTTAGAAAAGTTTGAAATGTGATAGCAACAAGAAACAAAGTAAATTTAAAGTCTTGACCAACAGTGAACACACAGTATTGTGACAAGTTCTGCTGAGAGGTGAGACTAAAGGATTAAATGTAAAAGTATGAATCCTTATGTGCTTTTGTGACCATGTAGTTGAAGTTTTTATTTATTCAAAATCAGCATACATCAAACTGTATCCTCCACCAGCACAGTCCCTTGTCCGACACTGGTACACCCAATCTCCCTCATAAGCAGTTCATTTGATAGCATAATGGCAGATATTAAATTAAAAAAAACTTCCTTCTGAGTGAGCGTCAGACACCTACTCACCACCTCATTGCCTGTCTCCTAGCCCACATGCAGTGGATGAGACAGTCCTGGATGCTTGCCATTGAAAAGTGTAGGAAAGTGGCTCTAATCTGCACCAACTCAGAGTTGGGGAAGTTTACCTGACATACATTTGGCTCTAAATCCTCAAAGATGAAGGCTTAAGTGGTTGGTTTGGCAAATGGACATCGAATTAACTACCCTATCTCTGAGTCTAGTCCAAAAACAAGAAAAGTGAAAGTGAGACAGAAGTGAGAAAGATATTTAATGAGAGACATTTATAAACTGAAGATGACACCTAAAACACCTCAAGATGAGGATTTGGAATTTGCGTAAATCTATATCCCTTTGTTATGAGAGAAAATAGTTCTTTGTCCTATTAATATCTTGATTCTATTGCAATTTCATATCTTTAGGCCACAAGTAAGCTCACTCTGCTTTTACCTGATATCACATACTATGGCATATTTTAGCAGAATAATATGACGGTGCCGTGGTCATTCAGCTTTCAGTCAGCTTTCAGTCACAACTTCTCCTTTGAATAACATTCTGTGCTTTAACTGAAGCAGTAATAACCTGAGCAGGGGACAATGAAAGACCAGTAGAAAAAAGATGTAAGCCTAGTAAAAGGCAGAAGAGTAAAGGAAGCTTTATTCTGTCAACTGCTCTAAAAAGTTATTTTTGACAGCTATGTCTGTGTTACAGCTAATGCAACTTTCAAATGCTCCATGTCCGTAACACAAAATTCTTCAGAAGTTCTCAATCAGACACTGCATTAAAGTGATGTTGGTACAAATAATGACTAAATATACCTTGTAATCATTACAACTAACAGTTAAACAATGAATATACAACCATATGTTACGAAAGTAAAAATTCTTTACACACTCTGACATTTAAACGTTACACCAACAAGTGTCTCCCTTGAAATTCCGACATTCTTCTAAGGCAGTGAAGGCAGCCTCCTGACGTCGCCTGTTTTGTTTCTCATGGCGGGATGTGATGTGGGAGTTTCAGCCTTTACTTTGCGAGCTGTGTCCTGGATAAAACCAAGAGACGCGTTAGTATATTCTGTGATTTAACAGCCTTAATTGAAATATCGAAGTTAAAACGTTTGGTTCAGGTTTCCGAGTTATTTAAAAATCTTAAAGTCACTGCTACTCTATCCTGTTAGGCTTGCTAACGTTAGCTAAGGAAGCAGTCCTGCTGGTTTGACAGAGCTGACTGAGGGTTTGACTAACTTAACGTTAATATCAGTTCCATGGAGGGTTCACTGGTAAAAGACAACCCACTGCTTTTACCTCTCAACAAGGAGAAAACTGTCTATGACGGATTCATCACAGTCAAGGTAAGTTTATATGCCAGTAGGGTGTTCCTTCCTAGTTAAAACAACGATTCGCCAAACTACATTCAAACATTTGTCCATTGAATGATTCCTCGCTATGGACAAATTGACATGCTTGGTAGAATGTAACTTCAAACATTTCACGAATGCCTACGAACCGCTGGTAAATTCGGCATACGTGTAATCCTCGGGCACTTTAGAAAAAACCTTTTTGTCAACTCTTATTATTGATTTGCACACTCATTAACGTTACTGTTTACGTACCACTTGCTAAGTGTTACGTTATGTCATGTTTGCAGTAACGTTATGTCAACATTTGTGTTACAACTGTAAAACGCAATATTTTAATATAATATTTGTTCCTTGCTATGTATGGGTTATGGTGAATTGAAGAGTTGATACTGTTGATTCAAATGTGGTTCAACGTTATACCCAATAAGCACAGACACTTTATGTAGTTAATTTCTCAGTGGAGTTTGGCAGGCCAAGTGGTCCTTTTTTTTTTTTAAATTCTGAGTCAGTTTTAGAGTGTATTAGACTGGATAACGTTAGCACTCCTGACTGTTGCACTGGTGAATTTACTTACAATAAAATACTTACAGTATTGTTTTGTGCCTCTCATGTAATTTACATTCATGCTGTGATTCTCATAGGAACAAGACTTCAGAATGAGAATACTACTACCACCAGATCGCCAGTTTAAACGGGCCAGGTATGACATACCATCTCACCTTCTTTTTACAAGATACCTAGCTCAGACATATTGATGTTAGAAATCACGCTCCTTTAATAAATTGATATCCCAAATTTCAAGCAAGTATGACCTTGGAGTGTGCTCAACTATAAGCTATATGTGTTATTTACTATTTTAGTTGTTGTAACTATGCACTTTGTTCTTGTAGGCTGCACTGCTGTTGGCAGTTGAAACACCTGTTGCGTGGGTATGAGCACATAGTGAAACAGGTAAACTGAGCACCAAACCCTGTGTTGTATTTTGCTGCAAATTGCGTCATAATATGTTTTCGTTGCTCTTACTGACATCAGGTCGATTGCTCTGTTTAATATTTTTTGTCTTGTCATTTCGCCTCCTTTTGTGTTCTCTGCATCGTGCCCCGGCGTGGTTCTTGTACTCTCCCTGTCACCCATCAGACTGGCCTCGCTCAGAAGCAGGGAAAAATATTTTTCACTGTTTAATTAACATCGCCTGGAAAATGTCCCTATTTGTTATGTGGCCCCTCAGGGTTATTTGGATGAGATTGATATTTCACCCCGGGCTGCAAAGTTCATTATTTTCACAGCCTTTAAGCTATCATTAATTATTAAAGCTGGTGGCAGCCCCCATTAATCACAAACACTGTGTTTGATTTGAATGGCTGGCTAGAGGAAGAAAAAAAAAAATAGACACTGTCACTTCATTATCCTCCCATTCAAGGATGTCTCTTCTCTCTTGTTTGACTCCTCACAGAGGCTGCAGCAGTCGGCTGATCTTGTCAGTTTCATTCTGGAGCTGAAGACTGTCTTGGTAAGGAGGAGAATGACACAGTGGTTAGCACGGTCACTTTGACATTGTTGCTTTATGAATAGGAACCTTCAGGCGCTATCAATAGCCTTGATTTTGAGGCATGTACATGTATATTTTGTTAGGCTGTTACACTTTCCATTAATCTATGTGCTTGCCACCAAACACAGGCTCAACACTTCTTGGCCCTGATTCACTTTTTTTGTATTTACATTGCTTTCTCTTAGAAAGAAAAATGGCGCAGAGTGATGAAGTTGTGATATGATGTGTGTACATAGTAAAATAAGAAGCCTTCTCTCCGTCGTTGCAGGAAGTGAGTCTGAAGAGCCGTCCTGAGTGCTGCTCCATCCCGCCTCCGCAGTACTACTCGCAGCTCATCTCTGAGATGGAGACCCTTGGCTGGGCCAAGTAAGTGACTACTAGGGTTGCGGCGACCGTTTCTATCGTCACCTGTTTCAACAGCCAATCAGCTCGTGGCGAAGTCAGCAGGTCAAAATGGCAGAAGAGTTTTGGATGGAGGAAAGAGAGGATCGGGAACAGTGGTGTCTGTATGACACGAGCCTTAAAATTTATTAATGTCATATTTTAAGACACTACAAATTATACCCAACTACAAGAAAAACTGGCAGTTAAAATGGAAGTACAGAGAGTCGTTGCTATGGAAACGATACACTGTCTCATCTAGTCGCGTTGGTGTAAACTGGCAGGTTTCAGAACGTTGCAGACCGGTGCACTGCACACTTGTGTCTGGTTTGTAATTAAGGGTTTAAAATTCACTCGTGCTGATTAACGGTACTCAGCGGGCGGACATGCTGCTCCACCAGAAACATTTCTAAATGCACAGTAGGGCGCAGATTCTAGGGATTATTTTCATAACATCTTAGTTCTGATAGTAAGTAGGTTAAAATCGCCCTAAATAGGCCTGTATTGTTTGTGGCTCAGGGCTGTGTGGATTGACGATTTTATCGACTATCAACGAATGAAGAGATGATTTCCAGTTGCTAATGCCCCTGCTGATTTGAAGATGATTGTTCTTTATTTATTTTTCACGCCAGTGGGGCAAAGTGCATTTATGAAAAATCTTGATCACTAGTAATTTCTGTTCTTCTTTTTCTTCAACTAAAACGTAATGTTAAGCCATCTAACCCAGCCTCCCATTGCCTTCACATCAGGGGTGCAACAAATGATTGTGTTTATCAATTCATCTGCAGATTATTTTCTTGATAAGCAGTTCATCATTTTGCGTAGAAATCAGGAAACATTAAATCACTGGCCATGACAGTTTTGCAGAGCAGAATGTGACATGTTCCGAACACCAGTCCATAATACAAGGATTTTCAGTTTACATTTGAGCTGGGACCAGCAAATGTTTGGCATTTGAAGTCACAGTTTGGGAAAGTGATGTCTGACTAGTTTGGACAAGGATGAACGCGATGTTCATGCTAGGCTTCTTGATTTTAGTTTAGTTTATTTAATCAGTGGAAGGCCAGGGCTGTGGCGACTCATCGACATAATCGACGTCATCAATTACGGAAAATATGTCGGATATATGTCTATACGTTAAAGCTGGATTGCCCCGGGGAACAAGCTGCAGCTAAAAACCTCGTACCGATCATCTAAAGTGTGGGAGTATTTTAGACAGAGACCCAACAATGTGGTGCTCTGTAAGCTCTCTTATAGTACAACTGCTATGCACGAACACTTGAAGCAAAAGCATCCCACAGCGCTTTGTCAACACGGCACCAAGACAGCACCATCCTGTTTACTTTCTGTCCACCACATTTATTTCTGGTTTTCAAGGGGGTCCTTTTTAAAGATGAGATGTAGATGTAACTGATCAGTGTTACACCAATAAACTACTGCAGCAATGCTACGGAATGAGTTGCCACTAAATGTAAATGGTTGTTTAAATGGCTTACAGTGAGGATCAAGTGATAATCAATTATTTTCTCTTCATGAACATGTTAATGTTGCCATCCCCACTTAACATGGTCCCAGGATGGAGCTTGTTTCATGATGATCCAGATTAGATATTAACTCTGCGGTTTTTCTTTTAAACGTAGAAGCGACACAGGGAACTTCTTCTACTGTACACCTCTTAGTTTGTGGGCCAAAAATAGGCGATCGTAGCGACTCACAAGCCAGAGACAAGGAAAAGTTATTATTGAAACTGTAAGTTATTTGATATAGATTCTTTTTTTTTTGACTTTTGTGTGTTTTCCCTAGAGGTAAGATTAACATACCGAGGTGTATATATGACTATAAACCTCCGCTGCTTTTAACAGCCCGCAACAACACAGCTCCACATTAACAAATGGCTCTTAATGACTTCCTTATTTTTAGTTATTGAGTTATAGTTAAATCCAGGTCACATTTAATAACGCTCAGCCCACGTGTGGTGACAGGCCCGGCTAATACCATCGTCTCCACTCGTCAGGAGAGGAGGGGGAGGGGGGCTGTGGTGGTGGTGGTGGTGGCGCTTAGTAGGAAGATATCTGTTCTCCCCCAGCTCGGATTAAGCCTCGACTACTACACTCATTTTCCACTTTCCTATTAATGACCACGGCTACAATTATGATATTAGCAAAATGCAAATGTATCTAATTGAAGACTCTCAGGTTTTAATGGGGGGGGGGGGGTGAAGGTATGCTTTATGCTGGAAATGGGACCAACATCATTTTCAGTGTCGTGTTACGGTTAGGAGGCATTATACACAGTGGGCCTCAATCTCCAAAGCACTCGAGATTCGCTTAGCGTCTTAATTGGTATGGGCCGTGCTAATAGCCACCAGGGGTTTTCAGCTGTAATTCTGTCTACTGATTGGGCCAGGTAAGTGAGTCTTTCTATCTCTCTCCTCTCCTTCTGTGTGTCTCCATTTCTGCACATGAGAGCGTGGTCATCTTAATTGGCGGGAGATGACACACCACATGTTAATTAATGGGAAAATGAGGTCAAGTAGGTCGGCCGCCATCACTCGGTGGCCCCAAAACGTGGCCCTGGAAGCTCCGGGGCTCATTACGGGCACAGCTGGCACTCTATGTTCACAGCCTCTCGGTGTACGTACAGAGCGTCGTCTCTTCTTATCACAGTGTTATCGCTCTGTCACACCGTGTTGCTGCTCTTCTGAGGCCAGTTATAGCCACCCTCTGACAGCACGAGGCTCGATTGGGCCAACCAGGCCCAGGGCTGAGGGATTGGATGCTTTCTAACATGGATTTTATTTGTTTCGTATTTATTTTGTTACATTATTAGGCCAGCTAATAAATGACTATACCTATAATCATGTGATGTAAATGCAATCACAAATAGTATTGGGATTTATGCAGTTACATCCAGTAAGTAATGAGAATGTCCTGGTTAGCACAGTTGGACTGCAAACCCAGCTAATTAATATATAGGTGTCGCTGTGTTTTATAAGATTAGTGTGTGGGTGTTTTTTTTTGTGCACTTAATTTGCACATACATTGTTTGTGTGCATGTGACTCCCATTGTCCTCTATTTCCTCTACCGTACCTTGTGTATGCCATCATTTTGCATGTGAATTTCTCACGCAGCACACACACAAGCACTACATATGTGTTGATCTCACCGTTCATTAATCACATTGTGGACGCACAAAAAAAATACTTCAGAGACATGCGCACAAACACACATACAGGAGCGCAAATGTGCGTGGTGTGCACTGTCTGGAAGCAGCTCACTTGGCTGTGGAGTTGCAAATAGGATGCTCTCATCAGTCTTCCCAGCAGGACGTCTGACTGTCACGCTGTTTCCATCATGGCCAAGTAGGGGTGGCAGCTAGTCCCAGCTATCCTAGGTGTGAGACCTCAGAGGAGAGGAGATGGAAATGTGTGCATTAACAATGCACCAATTTTTCACTGCCGATACTGTTTGTAGAGTACTAAACCTTAAAAGTTGGTCGGTACTGAGTACTGGTCGAACTTGTCCTCTCTTAATATGTAATGAAATAAGTGGTTTAACTTACATTATACCATCTTTATGAAATACAACTGAATATTATGTCTCTTATCAGTAGTCCTTTTTGCAATCTGCCCATTTATTGTTTTACAACTTTAATATCCACTTGGAAATTGACTACAGAGTGTCCTAAAACCCAGAAATGAGTTAGCATTTTCTCACATCTGGTTCCCTCGTCTCAAAGTCAATGGGTTTCGTGAACAGATTAAATGCCTGAAATAAGGTCTGTGGTTAACACAAGCTTAAGAGATTTTCACGTTTTGTTCTAAAACAGGAAATACGTCAGTAAATATTCAGAAGCTTTTGCGTGTCTTAAAAAATGTGGTTGCTAACAAGTGGCTAAATGAGACTGCAGAGGTTGTCGGGGAAATTAAACGTCATCACGCCGAACACAGAAACTCATCTACTCACTTGTTCTGCCTTTACAGCCTCGTTGGGTTTATACTGCAAACTGTTCT